>JBBPOD010000457.1:0-18722 GCA_038091255.1 Tylopilus intermedius | reverse complement strand
CTTTCCCTTCGGATGACATAGCATGCGTGGTGTTGATCCTCGTTATAATGGGACTTGATCCATTGACTTCAAGCGAACTTCATACACAATTAAACATCACTTTGGATGTCATTTGCAATCATGCTGCAACAGACTCCCTCGTACGTAATACTTCATTTTCTCGACATTACCTGGATAACTGTCGAACAACTTCAGCTCCATGATATTCGCGACAAAGCCCTAAGATTTGCCAGACAACTCACTCCTGTCAACAAGGCTCGGTTAGTTTCGTTCTTCGCAAGCGGTAGTGGTCGGACGATGTGGATTGCACAGCGCCTCGCTTACTCCCTTCTTGTTTCCCTGCCGGACAACGCGAATGTATGTCCCCCTGACACTGGCTGTACAGTATCTGAAACATTCATTCAGGACCAGGTACTTCCACTTGATCCGCTCATACTGCTACTTTCCCCAGATGCTGGATCCGGGGAGCTCTTCGACGTCTCGGATGAATCGACGGATTACGAGGAACTGCGACATTACGTTGATATCCTATCTGTGGCTCTCAATGATATTACGCCGTATGCCGAAGAAGAACGTATTATCATGAGGACCGCCGCCAGCAGTACTGCAGTGCAAGGGAGTCCGAACAAGCAGAAGAAGCCGATGACTCCTCTCGAGCTCCTCCGCAAAGTCCTTGACACTCTACAGGGCAGAATTGGTGCGTGATTGCATTGTACTCCAAGGATCGTGTTCACGACCAGTCTGTTGCAGTGGATACTCGTGCTGCTCATCTTGATCGATCAAGAACGAAGGCTGCGATACAACGTCTGACGATGCGCATATACTATGATCGTATGGCACTCATAGCTGCTCGCCCGCGTCGACGCACTTCCACGCTGAAAGCCTATTTTTCGCCGCAACGTCAATAGATCAAGCCACGGAGAAGATTACGTTCCTCCGTACACCCGCGCTGGAAGTAAATTCCCATTGTGTCATCTTGTTCTCTTGTCACCTATACTAGACTATGCTCCTGATATTTTCCTACGTCACTGCTGTCGCATCCGTGATACTGCCACACAGATAATCCCGAATGCCTCTCAGAGGCAACTTATACATAAAGTATTCGGTCAATTATACATAAGTACCTTTTGCCCCGCCTATTTGTTGGAAACCTTTCGCTTTGCTCGTCGCTACAGCTGTGACATACACTCTCCACGGCCGAATAGACCTGCCGTTGCATGCTCAGGGTGGCTGCGCGCGCAGTGACTTCCTTGACTAAAACGTCCTGAAAGATCATGAAGCCGATCCCTACAGGACAAGGTCAAATAAGATCAAGTTCGATATCCCACACTGGGCTTGGTTCACGGGTCTCGCCAGCAGAGGATGAAGCCCGTGGGGGGACTTCCTTCTCCTTTCCTTTTTCATTTGTACCCGCGAGGAACGATTCATTTACTGGAGAAGCCAGGTCATTGCGAGGCAACGTTGAGACTTGGCTGCCGAGAGAAAAGGCGGCACTCGTGGTCTGGTTACGAAATGGCTTCTCGAACGCATCTTTTATTCTTCTCACTTTGACTTGGCCGAACCCAGGCAACTTCTGCAGTCTTTCGGCGGATGCCCTACTGATGTCCGCAAAGCTCTGTTCCTGGGATGTGAGACATTGAGATGTGAAATCGGCACTGAACATACGCCCAGAGACGTGCGGAGTGTCTCCACGTCAGTCTTGTTGACCTTGCTGATGCTTGTCAGCGCGGTGCGCAGCTGGGAATCATAGTCCTTGTCGACGCGCTCTTTGATGAGACCTGGTGGTTTGTGTTCGAATTGTTTGAATGTTGCAATATATTGGCCGGCTTCGTCGTTGCTTTCGGGAACGGGTTCAGAGCGGGCAATCTCATGGGAAACAGACGTACCTCCATGCAACAATAACAGTGAGATTGTTGATGAGGCACACCTGTGGCAATGGTCGATAGCGGGTCACACGATATGGGTAGCACGTTACCTTTGTAAGCTCCCTGATTAGTTCTTGGTGCTCCGTCTGAGGGCAATGTGAGTGAGAAGTGGACGGCCATGCGTGAGAGTGCTTACAACGTCACACATGATAAGGAGTATTCTGAGATTGTAGGAGTGTCCAAGCTTCTCGATTCGTGTATGGATATACTCGGGATGAAGTCGGTGATATCTCAAACTAGAGCGTCCATTAGAACACACGCTACGAAAACTAGAAAGAAGGGGTGCACCTGAGGAAGAGTATGCATGTCGTGCGGCCGACCTGAAAGTCGGGTACGATGTCCCCGAATTCTTTGCCCACGTTGCGAATGCATTCGAGGACTGGATTCAATCGCTGCAGCGAGTTCAGTGCGGTTGTCGTTGCGAGTCAAGTTCGTTCATGCCTGGTTTGAGTTGACGATGATGTTGTTCCCGACACCGCCGGGTTGTACGATGGGAGGTGCCATTGGGCCGATCTGTGGCGGTGTCTGGTGAGTCTCATATAAAGCCGTGTACCGTACGAGTCTCCCACCGACTCGCGGTCATGGACAAGCTTCCAACCTACATCCAACCGAGAGCGGTCGAGAGACCCCAGCGTCACAGGTTGACACGCGTCCTCGTGCTCTGCGGTGTCACCGCGGTCTGGCTATGGCTTGCTTCTCGCTCCGCCTTCGAACCCAAGCGGTCCGTCAAGATACCCTTCCATGCTGAAGAAATACTCCAGAAATGCCGCGTGCTCCATGCGCTACCTGGACCTCCTCCCGACTTTGCAAAGAGATTCCAATCCGATCGTTTCGTCGAGGGTACTCCCGCGACATTGCTCAAGAACGCCTCCGTATGGACTGGGAATCCTCTCCAATACGAGATTCACAATGCAGACATTCTCTTGGACAAGGGCATCATAAAGTTCCTAGGGCACGCTACCGAACACACTCTGGCAAACTACCGAGATCTCTTTACCGTCGACGTGGGCGGAAGTTGGGTAACTCCGGGGTGACTTGTTCGCCTCCCTTCGATGATACATCTCTGAGACTCTTTGCGTTGCAGGATAGTTGATATGCACTCTCATCTTGGGGTTGATAGCATTCCCGCACTCTCCGGAGCAGACGATACCAATTCACGCAAAGGTAATACCTTCGTCAAGTGCTATCTGACCCTACGCTGACAGGTATTAGGACCGATTTTGCCGTGGCTTCGCAGCTTAGATGGGCTGAACACACACGACGACGCATATCGGCTGTCCATATCCGGAGGCGTCACCACCGCCAATGTTCTACCTGGCTCGGCTAACGCAATCGGTTCGACTGCCCTCAGCAATTGAATGTCAGGTGTACTTACTCGGGGTATAGGCGGACAAGCATTCGTTATTAAACTACGGCCCACGGAAGAGAGGTCCACCTCATCTATGTTGCTTGAACCTCCTTATACCATCAACGATACGCGAGTCGACCCCACTTTGCCACCGCGTTGGAGACAAATGAAGTAGGGATTCGTCGTCATATGGTTGTCATCTCTATTAATTTTGCCCATAGACATGCCTGTGGTGCGCCTACCATAATCAATTAAGTATCGATTTAACGATTAGTCCTAACGCAGGAGAAAATCCCAGTATGTAGCCATCTGGAATGCCATCAGAGGCCTGACTTACGATCTTCTCACAGGCCGCGTATATAAAAATACCCGCATGGATACCTTTTGGGCGTTCCGACAAGCGTATGGGTCGTTCACATGACCTGGCACATATCATGACATATTTTCTACCAGCTATGATACGGCCCGTAAGATCAAAGACAGTCAAGATGCCTACTGCGCGAAAGCGTTGGCCAGTGATTGGGAAACCTTGGGCGAATTCCCTGAAGACCTTCAATGGGAAGCACTTGTCGACGTCCTAAGAGGCCGTGTCAAGGTACGTCACGCCAGTTGTCTATGGTTCTTGCTATTGACTTTTCCCAGATTCATACCCACTGTTATGAGGCAGTCGATCTCGATGATTTCGTTCGAGTACGTTGGATGTCGAATTGTATACTTGAGATTATTAATAATCTGCACACCAGCTTACAAACGAGTTCAAGTTTCCCTTGGCCGCTTTCCATCATGCGCACGAGGCATACTTGGTACCCGGAACCCTCAAGCAAGCTTACAGTATGTGCTATTTGTTTCCGCGTACTATTTATACAATTATGTTTAGACAACACACCGGCTATCGCCATGTTCGCGACCAATGCTCGGTATAAGCGGGAAGCATACCGAGGCTCAGAGTTTGCTCCACGCATCTTGGCCGAGAACGGTATCGATGTTGTGATGAAGGTGCTGCAAACTCCTGTGTTTCTCTGCAAAAGACTTACATGTTCTCAGAGCGACCATCCCGTATTAAACTCTCGTTACTTGCTTTATGAGGCCCAGCAAGCCTACTTCTATGGCCTTTCCGCTAACCTTGCTCTTTCCGCTGTTACTTCTACTCCGGCCAAAGTCCTTGGCCTGGATCACCGTATCGGTTCCATTCGCGAAGGTTCGTGCAGCCGAATCAGTGAATTTGATTCATTAACCAACCGATCCTTTGGACAGGACACGATGCAGGTGGGAGTGTCGCCAAGTCAAATGGGTTTCATGTATTGAGCCTTTCATCTGCAGATATCGTAATCTGGGACAGCCACCCACTGGCCCTAGGCGCAACCCCTAAGCAAGTCTGGATTGACGGTATTGCGCAAATAGAAAACCCCTCTGTTGCGAAGAAACCCATTGCATTCCAATCGCTCCCACTCACTCCTGACTTTGGGGAGCAAGCGAAAAAGGCCATTGAATACCAGGGTCTCCCGCCTTTGATGCCGAGGCGGGCAAAGGCTAATACTATCGTATTTACCAACGTCAGTAGTGTGTACGACAGGAGTTCGCTCGGCATCCAAGAGGTATTCAGTGTCCGTGGTGACGAAGCGGGAGTCGTGGTGGTGCAAGATGGCAAGATGGCATGCTCTGGAACGCAGCTTACTTGCCTTGCATCCATCGACTTATTGAATCAGGAGGTCGAATCCTTTGACCTACAAGGCGGCTCGATCTCGTGGGTTGCCTTATGTCCCAATCGCAGCATTGATCCAAACCTTTCTTTTCAGTCCTGGCCTGGTTTCCTATGGGTCACCTTTGGGTCTCGAGGAAATCCAGGGAGAGCGGTCTACACATGATGGCACGGTGCTTGATCCTCTAACGGACAACATCCCAGCCCTTCTAACGGGTCACGAGGTCATGTTGGCGGTGGATGGCTTACAATTTACAGGCCGTGATACCCTGTTGGTTTTCATTTCTCATTGTTCCGTTTGGTGTGCTGAGATTCTAACAAATAGACTCGCCTATCATGCAGGCGTAACGTCGGCGATCACTCCGCCGACATCCAACGGATTGGTGGCTGGTCTAAGTACCGCATTCTCGACGGGCGCGGCACATGCGCTAGAGGAAGGTGCCGTCATTCAGGACGTAGCTGCTCTGCACGTGGCCATTCTCCACCAGGGGTCACCTTCTCTGAGCAGTCAGATTGCTGCCCTACGCCACTTGTTGCTGGGTGCCGATAGCGGGACTCCGTTTGACCGCGCTGCCGAGGTAACCATCAAAGCTCTTTGATTTTTGTTCTTATCTGAATCCAATGAAAGGGAGAGATTCCGCTGGTTGTCCGAGCTGAAAGTGCCGACATTATCGCGTCGCTGATCAAGCTCAAGGAAGAGGTCGAGGCCAGCAGGGGTGTCGACCTCAGACTGACAGTGACCGGCGCCCATGAAGCTCATTTACTGGCTGAGCACCTGGGCAAGGCGAACGTCGGTGTGATCTTGACACCATCTAGACCGTTCCCTACGGCATGGGAGATGGCAAGGATGTAAGCTCAAAGTGTACTCGTTGTCTTACTATGCTAACAAAATATTCAAGACTTCCAGGCCCACCTTTGACTGAGGACAGCGCAATCACTACCTTACTTGCACATGGTGTCAAGGTTGGCATTGCTGTTATTGAGCAATGGAGTGCCCGTAACACTCGCTTCGATGTTGCATGGGTGGGTTTACACTTTTTTGCCATACTCTATGGCTTCATCTCGTCTTGTAGGCTGCCCTTGAAAGTAACGGGCGAATCCCCAAAGCCGAGGCACTTGCACTTGCATCAACCAACTTGGAGGACCTCCTTGGAGTGGATCCCGCTGTTTCTTCATCAGGAGACTTTGTCGCCACCCTGGGCGGTTCGCTCCTCGACCTCGAAGCCAAAGTCGTGGGCATAATCTCTCCCCGCAGACGCATCGTGGAGTGGGTTTGAATACCCGCCCTGCAGAAGTAGAAGCGGTAATATACAACGACTAAGACAAGCAAACAAGTGCCAGCCGAGAACCAGTATCATGATATGCTATGATTTGGATTTGCCCAGTTGTTGTACACTTTCACGTATCAGCGGAAGCGCTTGTATCATTGTCTTGATTGGTTTGACCTCATCTACAAACGTATCGCAGTCAGCAAAAGGGTGAAACAGGAAAGCTATCACGCACCGATCTGAATGACTTGCCCATGTCGTTTGAGAATCCTAGAGTCTGGGGCAAACGCAGGGTGCTGAGGATGTACGATGACCAGGGAGTTCTTTGCAATGTGTTAGCATCGGTCGAGCCTGGTGAACGAAAGCAAGGAACGTTTACATTTAAATACCACGTCCGAAGGAGGTCAGCCTCCTTGGGTATCAGGGGTATTTTTCCCATTCCGACGACCTGGACCACGAGATTGACGTATTTGATCATGTTGGCCCCTGTGACGCATCATGGGTCAGCATCGCTCATGCTCCCCTGCCGATCCGACGTACGTCGAATGCTGATCATGTCCATCAAGGACTGGCAGCCGAGACCATGACCGATCAAGACGATGCACGTCGCGTTCGACAATCTTCATAGCAAAAAGGGGCATGAGTCAAAGAGTGGATATAAATTTCGCATCGCTCACTGGATATAATTGTCCCAAACGTATGCTAAAAGATCTCTGGCTGGATTTTCTGCCGCTTTTGGGCGCTATGAACAGATTAGTTCAGGAAAATCCCTGTCTTGCAAAACATACCAGTGCGGTGGGCAGCGCCGAAGTCGCAAACGGCCTTGGAAAGAGATTGACGTCGACGAGCGCATAATTTTCGCTCCTGACCCAAGCAATGAGATCCTTGGAAAAATCGATCTGAGAGAGAGCACGTGAGTTCGCGATGCCACAAGCTAGGAAATGGACACGTACAAGGTAGGAATGTTCCATGTTGACGTCGCACATGGGACTTCCGTCCAGTTCGACGCGGAGGTTTCCACTGATAATGATTGAGCGTGGCCTCACAAACGGAGAAAACGATATACAAACAATTCATGGACGAACATCACGACTGTCTTGTTCTCGAGCAAGTCATCCCTTTAGCGGGCGTTGTCACGCAAAACGAAGAAAATTCGAGAGGAAAACACCCACGTGCACATCACCTGCGATCCGTAGCGTTCTTCGTACGGGGTAATCAATGGAATTTGTAACATTTCGTACTGCGAGTATAAGAAATGTTGCCTGTGTCCTTTGAGGATCTCCGGTATTGAAAACGTGATTTCGTCCATTTCTGTGAGAAAAAAGGCATAGAATCCAATCTTCATTAGAGATGTAGTGTAGGTACCTTCACGAGGTTCGCATGCTTTGTGATTGATGCTCTTCCAGTATTTACTCTGTTCGAGTGCAACTTGCCAGACGGTCTCTGTACCGGCCTCCGTGGCCATCATTGGAGGCAGTTCGGGTGGCGCCTCCCCAAGCAAAATGCGGGCAACCGCCAATGCAGAGTTTGATATTGAGTCGAGGTTATAACCTCCCTTTTAATGAGACATTGTCAAGAGAACGCTCGGGAACCTTAGGAGTGGGCACACCTCCAAAGCGACTACCAATTTGCCGCCTGCCAGGCTCGCAAGCATATGAGTCATGTGCGCGTACCCAGTAGGCGTGACATGGCATTCGCCCAGATCATCGCCATCCGCTGCATCAAAACCAGCCGAAACTGGAGGGGGAAAGTTCAGTTGTCAATGTGCCGAAAAAAAAAAAAGCTTTCTTGAACATACTGATCACCAATTCGGGAGCAAACTCCAGCGCGATTGGCATCACAATCTGCTGGAATGCATGAATATAGTCCGCGTCCGTCATCCCGCTGGTGGGCCACGGAATATTGACGGAACTAATGGGCGTCAGGGGGACATTGATGTGTAGTCGCACAAGACATACTAGCCAAGACCTTGACCTTCTCCGCAGGATTCTAAGCCGCCAAAAGGACCACAAGGATAAAACTGACCGCGCTCGTAGCGATGTATGGAGATGTACAATACGCTGGGATCGTCGTTGAAGGCGCGCTGAGTTCCATTGCCTGGTCAAAGTGAGTCATTCCGAGTGAAATATAAAGGAAGTATTTACCATGGTGTACATCCCTGTAAGAATAACTTGGCGTCGGTAAATCTCGTATGGAAAGTGAGTATCGGCCTACCAGTCCAATATCAAAATGCGCTTGATTGGAGTTGACATCTGAACGACTTTTGCCGCGACAGCGACGTTATTGAAAAAGCAAAAACCCATGTGCTCATCAGGTTCAGCGTGGTGCCCTGGAGGTCGTACGATAGCAAAGGACTTTTTAAGTTGACCCTGTGCCACCTTCAAACAAGCCTCGATGACGCCACCGCAGCTCAGTTTGGCAGCGCGAGTGGTACCGTCCATGACATAGAGGGATAATGATTCGTAATAACTTTCGGAGTCAACGATGTCTTGGGGTGTCAGGGCTGGGGATAGGAAGAGACTCGCGTTGTAAGTTTCGGGGCCATTGTCGAGGCAAATTACGAGCTTGGACACGTTCCTGGGACTCACATTGGATGGCGAGGACTTTGTCCCAGTGCTCCTGCGTATGAACAAGAAGGGCCTCATTGCGGTATACAGGTCGAATAGGGATATGCTTCATCTTTGAGATCAACTTGGCGCCATAGATGGCCTGGTAGATCCTCGAGATTCGATCGGGTTGCTCAGGATGGCCGTGAGCAGACGCATGGGTGAGCATGTCTAGGGAATAGACATAACCGACCGTGAATTCTTTTGGTACTTGCCAAGGCTCGGATTGGGCACGAAACCTGGGTGGTGGACTCGGTGAACCCTGCACGCGTGCTGGAACATTTTGGACGCCTTGATCGTCCACGTCCATCGGGGCGCCGTCGAGCTGCTGGCCATCAATCTCAGTGTTCATGATGGCCAGTGCACTAGTACTTCGTAGTCACAAGTCTAACAATGCATTCAAGTTGAAACTCCGGCAAACTCTCAGGCTGAGCGCCGACATCGCGCGGGTCCAGGGCGATGCCCATGGGGCGCTCTGACGCCGAGCCGAGTGTATCGCCATAGTGATCGACCAAGGCCAAGGGCTGTACGACAACGCGAGTTTGTCCGCAGGCACTCGTAGCCCCTCACCTTACGCTATTCCCGTCTAGTATCCCACCTGCCGTCGTATCAGCCATGCCCAACGTAAATCGGGTGCCCTGGGCCAGAAACACCTCCTGCAGCCTCAGAGGGTGGCTTCACTCCAACTATTTCTGTTGCTGTATACCGGTCCGCGCAGGATTCGTCTTCATGACCATATTCACATTCCTCCTTTCTGGGACGATATCTGTTATCATATGGTTCGAGATATTCCGTGAGTCTGTCTCTCTGGTCACCAACTCTACGTTGACCAAGACGGCACAGATTCATACCAGCTCACCACCAAACAACAGGTGGCTTTCATCTTGACCGGAATCGTCGAAAGTCTGTTGTTTTTAGCATCTATCATTGGGTACGCATACTCCACGCGAGCTTTCATACACGAGAAGATTCAGCCAGTCCCGCCCTACAGGTTTATCGGCGTTGTCGCCCGCAAGCAGCTATTCGTCATGGTCTACACTTACTTCTTCTACGTTCATTTCGTTATCAATATCATCGTCGGCATCTACTTCCTCGTGACCGTTCGCGCAAGCAATCGCCAATTTCTCGTTGATGCCTGCGCGAAGGTGTTTGTGAACACGCCGCAGTCAAGTTGCTCGGGCCTCATGAACGTATCAACATACGTGTTCATAGTAGTCGTTGCAATACTGCTGACTATCGAATTTTGTGGGTCTCGCCATCCTGTACCTTTGCGCCATTTGTTGACTTTTTTCTTCTGCTATCAAGGCGGAGTGCTGATCGCAACTCGCTATGTGTATCGCCTGCGCAAGCAGAAGCGAGACGACCGGTCACGACGCCTGGGATATTTCCACGCGCTCTCTCAGCCAAACACACCGAGTAAAGGTCATACGCGCCAAGCGAGCGACAACATCGAATTGCTTCACTCGCAAGACAGCTCTAGTTGGGACATCGAAGATGGCGTTCTTGACATCCGACCAGAGAGCGTCTACACGCCGATGCTCTATGACCGTGATTTGCCTCCGGTCCCGATAGTTGATTCACCACCTTATTCCTTGTCCGACACGACCTCTGGCCGTCGTGTTCGTGCGTTACCACCGCGGCCAGACGCACTATCGCCTGTCGTCACACGACCACCAAACCGCCCTGCTTTCCCCGAAAGACTACCAAATCCCTACCAGCCCCCGCATTACCCGGATAGCGAGGAAGAGCAACTGTACGCCACGGAGGTGTCGACGACTGCACACTCTGCATTAATGGACCACGCTTCATACATGGAGTCTGTGTTTGCCAGACCCCAGCGATCGCTACGATGACATGGACATTGTTATGTACATAATGGATTTTTATTACCATTAGCGGTTGTAATAGGCTAGTTGGCAACAGAGCCAAACAGTACTGCCAGGTCAAAGACCACGACGAGCTCGACGTAGAGATACTTGAACGCAACGACGACGACGGACTCGGTGGAGAGACAGCTAGATGACATGCCAAAGCGCCATGACGTTCAACGACAACACGTTATTGACTCAGTTCGTCGCCGTCTCCGCTGAAATGGACTCATTTACTGACCAACTATTAGCTCGATAACCTCATATTCCAGCTCTACACCCTTTCCTTCTTCCTATCGCCCGCCTTGCTACCCCTGCTGTGTAGAGTCGCCACCCAGTTCATATTCTACAAGCCTCGCGACCTCGACCCCAAGCTGTCCTTGCGCGTTTGGTTCCTCCTCCTCTGCGCTTCGAATGCCCCGAGTTTCTGGTCTCATGTCAGAGACGGTGCAACAGAGGCCCGCGCCGTCGTTCTCGACTTTGTCGGGATGGGTGCGTGTCCTGACTCACACCCGTGAAGCATTGCTCACACCCACACAGGATATTTGCCGTCCAAGCTGCACCTCATATTGCTCGATACCCTCATCCTCTGTCTTCAGATGCTCCTCACCACCATCTCATTCGAGGTGTCGCTACACCTGTCGTCGCCGTCCGATTCCGAGTCCAGTACTATCCATTCGTCACCCACCGTTTCCCCACCTCCGACACCCACCCTGGAAATAGACCACAGTGATGGCGACCGAAAATATTCACACCACCATGCACCCACAATGATCATAGACCTTCGCTTCCGTCATCTCATAAACCACCTGCGAAACCCCATTCCCCTCCCACCCCGCGCGGAACAGCCTCTTCTACCACTACCGAATACCACTCCATCTTTGTCTATGCACTTGAGGGCGATACTGAGGAGGCGAGAAGAAGCCAGACGCCGGGCGGCAGACCAGTCCGACGCGACAGAGACTACCAACAATCCGAGGACGGAAGACATAGGAGGGATACCGGGGAGCATGTCCGACGAGTAGATCGGGTAGCATTCCAAGCATATCTACTGTAGTATCCACAGGGCTTGTCTCTAACCTGGCATTAATTCAGGGTCCGTTACCAGTTGCGCTTCATCTACGGTGTGTGAGCGTGAAAGGCGTGCACCAAGATTGCCTGCGGACATACTGCTTGGCGCAAACACTGCCCGAATTTCTCAAATTCATGTTTGCAGCAGTCTTTGCGAACGTCGGTATACGTAGCGACGATACATTTTCCGTACGCTGTTGCCTGCGACGAGCAAGTCGTGGTGGAGTGTAAAGCGAGGCGTTTCAAGGGACTCGTTGGTTTCTGTGCGGACTGCATGGTGGTCCGGGACGAGGCTGGAAGCGGTAGTCCATGTTTGTGTAGCACTTCCATTTGGACCGCTCTCATTGAACGCACATGCCGCCGCAGTGCTCAACGGCGGTCGAGATCCTGGCTTGAACCAATTTCCATTCCGTCGCCCACCATGCTCAAGGTTTACCTTTTGGTTTCGTGTGTGTGTGTGCTCATAGCTTCCATCCTCTACACTTTCTACTTCAATCGTCTCCTCGCGACCATCATCGCCCTATTCTTGAAATTCAGATACTGGAATAAGGGTGGATCCAGCATTTGGATCCAGATTGGTGAGCCCCCACCCTCGAACACGTTTACGCACACAAACTTGCAATGTTCTAGGTTCCATCCACTTTTCCATTCTCGCTGGCAGAATCCTCCTCAGAGATGTTGTATACCATTCCAGTAATCAGACCGTCAAGGTCGTCAAAGCGCAGATTTCCTGGAGGTACTGGCTGCGCGTTCCTGCGACTGAAGACGACCTGAATCGCGCTCATGTCGGCGGAGAGGACTGTACGCCATTTTCTTGTTTTCCCTTCAAGTTCACTGATGGACCTCCTGACAGTTAACCAGACAGATACATTTCTTTCGTGCCGCATCAAGGTTTCTGCTCATGGAATCGAGTGGTTTCTGTACAACAGAACTACAGCGTACGATCATATCCTTTCTCAGATGCAAGCCAAGGAACCACCGGTTCCTGAAGAATCTGAGACTCGGCGATACATTTCTCGTACTTCCGGCTTGGAGGGTGAGTCCAGCACTCCGCCTGCTGTCATTGTCGCAAACATTCCATTAGGCCGCTATCCTCCGTCGGGGTTGACTGGCATAAAGCCGCCGCCATTCATCCATGCCGCTATAAATTGGATAAAACGACAAATGCCATACCTCGACCCCAAGGACTTGCTCCCAATATCCATCGAGGTTTTCAAATTAGCCATCGTCTGCGGAAATTCAGCAACGCCGAGCCTCATGGTCGCTGAGTGCCATAGTGCAGACGGTACATTTGGGATTGTGCGGGTATGATGCCACATGTTGTTAGACATGTTGTGGACACGTTGCTAACATCCGACCTAGGCAAGATCCAAGTGCGACCTCTACAAACAGCTCCTGAACTTCAAGTTCCAGAAAGCTTCCATCCATCTTGTAGAAAATGAATGTTACCAGGGATCTATGGCTAGCATGGGCCATAACATTCGAGCACGAACAGAAACATCTATGTCAGTAGCCAATGCCCGAGTTCCGTCGTGATTGCCTTCTGACACTCAGCAGTTATGCTGATCGCATCCCACTGAACTATCTATCTTATGAGCCATTCTTGAAAGTATGGAAAGGAATCAGGCTGTTTTCTGCGTTGTTTTCTCCCAACCAATCAGCGTCCAGTGGCTTCAAGGGAAAAACGTTCATGACAGGCAAGAAGAGTTTGGACGAAAGCCACTTCATCGGTCGTGATTTCGCGAAGCTCGAATATGCGATCGAGCGTCGGATTGTAGAAGCTCCGATACTGGAACTCTCTTATTATGCGGACGTTGTTGGTGAGGTCCCCGCGGACTTTGAGGGACCCAGAGGGATGGGTTTGGAGTCGTATGACATCGGGAATGGTGATTTACCTCCTGAATGGGGAGTTGACTTAGTCATTCGCAATGGTACCCTACGCTACGGTCCTTGGGCTGACCGACAGCGGTGAGGTTCTTGCCATTCCCTTGTTATCGCCCCTTGCTCACGTTGAGTCGAAGAGTTCATTTACAGCGGGCTTTTCTCCCTCCCACCTTTCATGATCTGTCGGTTTCTCAGCGTCTCGAGCCCGGAGACAAACGCATATGGACTTCGATGAAAATCTTCGTCGAATTGCGTGAAGAAACCAAATTGGATATTCCGTTCCGTGAAGCATCGAAAAATTGGCAATGGGACGGTGTCACGGATGTCCCGAAACGCGCAAGAGAACACGCTCTCCTCCATCTCACGGCTGGAGATAGTTCCTCCATTAGCGTTCTCATCCCAATGGTCGTTGGCCCGGATGGATACGAGTCTCGGCTAGAAGTGCATCTTGACACCATTGAGATCACGTCGGGTTTCAACGATATCAAAGTAATCACCGCAGAATCTTGTCGAGTGAGTTGGCCTCGCAGTGCATCCCATTGCTTTCTGCTTAGCCGGTTTAGGTCTCTGCAGCTCTCCCTTCCCCCGTCAGGTGGAATGCAGAGCGTCAGTGGTCATTTTCAGTTTCCCTGCGGCAGCCGATAGCCTTTCTTCTGAAGGACCATATCAACATGATTACCGACCTGGTTCGCGATTGGACCAGTGGCGAGCCTACGGAATGGCACCATTTTGTGCCAACTGTCTACTCGCTGGAGCTCCACCTGCATCATTTTGTTCTAAGCTTGTACGCTAACGATCAAAATGTCGTCGACAAACCCATGACCAAGGACGAGAACAGTGCGTATCTCTACTTTCCGGAGGTTTTCGTTGTCTCAGTGATCTGCTGTTAAGCCATGGTTAGCCTACAGGCGCCTCGACTCTCAGTAACAACGACGATCCCGTCGAACGTGTATCGCCCGGAGGCAACGACCACCCCCTTTGCAGTTAATATTCCAAGCGCCTCCGTTTGCCTGGGCTTGCCCAAATGGAACACTCAATTTCTCTATAACCAGGGCAAGGAGCACCGCATTCTACACGCGGGCAAATTCCGTATAGACGGTAGCTACCATTCTTGGGCCGAGGCTCATTCGAACAACATTGACCAGCTTAAAATTGCGATTTCGGTATGTGGCTTATCCTTGGCTTTCTTCCGTGTACAAATATTTGAATAGGCCAGCGATGTTGCCGTGAGAGTATTGGGCTGGGCTATCAGATACTTTATGGTTCTGCGGGACAACTACTTTGGCCCCTTTACCCAGTTTTCGACGTTGACAGAATATCTGGAAAAATGGAACAAAGGAGAAGTAGGCGATCCCATTGAGAAGAGGTGGCGTCCGGAAAAGGTGGGCATGCACTGCAAGGATGGGCCTTTCTCTCAAGCAAGCTACAGATAAACATGCTTCAAGTCGAGTTGACCGTAGTGATTCAACACGCGGCTCTACTACTACCCGCTGGTTTACCTGGCTTCGAAAAACATGCGAGCATGGAAGCTACGAAGGATTATGGTACATCGCTGTATCTTGTATTCCCCGAGCTGCAGCTTGAGCTTCGTCTGCACGATTATTTCGCTGGTAAGCGAACACTATGCTAGTCACTTCGGGAAGTCTCACATTTCTGTAGAAATGTCGCTCAATGTTGGTGAGCTCAAAGGAGGTACTGTAGGGACATGTTCGGAAGATGAATTCTTCCAACGTAGAAGGCCACGCCTGAAGGAATCGCTTGTCATCGACAGTGAGTGAATATTGAGATGGTCGGAGATGCCAACCAATTTGTTCTAGGTATCGACATCACCAGTCATAGACTCCTCGGGCCACAACCCCGAGCTCGTGCCTACGTATGCGTATGGGAAATCGCTCTGGGCCATGTGAAAATCTTGACAACACCACTGGAGAGTCACATTCTAGTTGCGGTCTTTGACGTGTTCCGAATACACTTCGCGGATGTCGCGAATGCTCCGGCGAGCGAATTTAGTGTTGCTCTTGACCCAGATTGTGAGTAAGTCGTTTGTCGAGATGACTCTTCTGACGGTTGTGCTAGTGACGTACTTGAAGCTGTCCTTGAAGGCTTTGAATGCCACCTGCGTTGCGGCGGTAGCTGCCGTCGATTTGCAAGTACCAAAAGGATTCATTCTACATATGAATGACCTGCAGGGTCAAGTTTGCGGCAGGTCCCTCAGCTTGAGGCTACCTTTTGCCTCTGTGAAAGCGCTGGTCACTTCAGACGCCTCCCGAAAGTCGTGGTCTGAAGCCGCAGCCATGGACTTCGACATTGCCATCGATTCGTTCACTTGCCCCAAGACTGCCCAGAATCCTCAGAGCACGTTCGTGCATGAACAGGATCTCTTGACCCAGAGAGCTCAGTACTTGCTCAGTCAGCTCACCGAGGCTCGAGGTAGCTTTAGCATCACACCTCGTCATTCACTGCGTAGTGGACGAAGTCGTCCGCCCTATCGTGTTCACCGGAATAATCTTTATCTTCCACCCCTCATCCTCCCGCGGTTTGGCCGTGTACAGATTCACGATGCTCAGCAACAGCAACATCCCAGTCCTCTCCCTCGTCGGTCTCAGTTGTCCCACCTGTCAGAATCAGACGGGGAGAATATATCTGAAGCCGATAGGGACGCGCGTTTAGCCCGAAGTCGCATCTTTCGACCCATTTCGACGAACGATGCAGAAGATTCTGAGCCATCTGTATCTGACGATGAATCGGATGATGCCGATTTAACAGACGGCGAGTCGTCCGACAGCGAGTGGTCTGCGAATCCTGGTAGGTAATTATAACATAATGCGCTCGAGTTATCTGACTACCCCCACAGAGGAGAATATTCTCCTTCGCCGCTACGAGCGCCTCACAAAACGTTACGGGGAATACTTTCTGCATGACATATCGAGCCGAGAAGGCTCTCCTTTCGTTCCCCTGAAAGTGCGTAAGGTCACCCAGAAGACTAGTGCACTTGATCATATGATGTACTAGGGCCCGCCGACTGCCAGCTTTCCGCAGCCTAAAAACTTCTCGAGACCTTCGCCATCGATCCGCCCACACAAGGTGGAGTTACCCGCCGATACCAATTCAAGATCCCTGGTTCGCATTCAGTGCATCCATGGTTTGGATATTCTGGTCACTCCCCTGTTGCTCGTGCTTTTGTCTCGTCTCAAAGACGAAAATGAACAACATGTAACATGGTCTATCTCTCTGGTTAATGCTGAACTAAACATCTCCGCAGGTCCTCAGCGCGGAACTGATATTAGATGGGGTTTTCTCACGCCAGTTGTCCAATTTCGTGTCCTCAGAGCAAGGCGTGCCCTCGTCACCCACAGCTCTCGATATCCTGGTGCAGTCTGTTCGTATCCGGGCATTAGAGCAAACTCTCTTACACCGAAGCACCGCCGGACCATCGTCGCTCTCAAGTGACGCTGAAGGGACCCGGGCTGTCGATGTCGTCTTACACGCCTCTGTCGCGAATTTGCATCTCCAAAGCATTTCGCAGGGGCAACCAGCTGTGGTGTCTGTCCAAGCTACCTTTGACGAGCTCCTTGTTGGCCTCGACAGGCCGCCACCTTCCTCGGGCGTGGTTCTTGGGGCTCCACAGCCAGAGTTCTACCTGGCGATGTATGCCCTTCAGGCGGGCCTCGCGGGCAACAATGTCGATGTCTCCGTTGGTAATTTCATAGTTCAGATCGGGCCTTCAGATCCGGAATACATGATCTCTCTACTGTTCGCCCTCAAGGGTCGTATGGGAACGCTGTTGACGCTCTATCAACAGTCGAGATCCAGATCCTCCACGTCATTATTCGCACTTGTGCGTCATATCCTCTGGCTCACACGGAACGATGCGCTTGTAGATCCCTTCTCCATCATACAGCCTTCGTTCTTGGTTCAGCGAGGGCTTCCGCATGCTATGCGCCTGAACGGTCCACTCAAATTTTGGTTTCACCTTCGCCAGTGTTTACGGCAGTGTGACCTAACCGTGGACCTCGAGCAATGGACCAGGGACCAAGAAGCATCGCAACTCATCAAGTCTCGTTTAGCCAGTCTTATGGTGGATTTGGATACGCTCGAGGAGATGGATGTCAATCCATGGGACCTATTATTTCCTCCTGAAGATCCAAGACACCCTGCAAAATCCTCTTCTGCTCTACCGTCCGTGACATGTAGCATAGGAGACATGCACCTGACTATATTGCCGACTTCTTCCAAATCCCACAGTTACGCCACGAGTTCCATGATACGATTCCAATATCATTCCAACCCGCTCGTCCAGCTTCACTCGGAATCTCATCCGTCACTTCCTACACAAACGACTCAACACATTGCCATACTCAGCGTTGCAGACATCTCACTGACTGCCTACCCTCCCCTGGTCGACTTTGTCCAAGGTGCAATTCGTGTCAACAAATATTTACACCACGATACTACCCCTGAGGACCATCCTGCTCGGACCTCCCGTTCGCCGACTCAAACCATCTTGGTAGCCCATGTTGAAGGGATGAGCATTCGCGCTGGGGCAGAGAACCTCACTTTTGAGGTGGCAGGTTCTTCACTGGACTTTTCCTCATCCTCTCTCGTCCGTCCCGACGCTGCGACAGAATCCACTAACGGCGTACTCATGTTCAACAGTATTCAGGTCCGAGCACGATCCAAAGGAGCTGACGCAGGAGCCTCTGAGCAGGACATCCTGGCATCGTTGGCCTTTGCGAACGGGAAAATCGACGCAGCCCAGCGCTACGACCTATCATCCAAAACACTACGAGTTATTTTCGGGCTTGAAGAGATCCTAGTGAGCGTTCCGCACAGCGCCATTCGATTGTACCGCTTCGTGGAGGAGTGGCGCGCGGACTTCCTTCCCGGAGTGGAGGCCACAGCGGAGACACTCGTTTCTGAATTGAAGCGGAATAGCATGTCGAAAGTATCCAAGTCGTCGTTGGCGCGCAGTACGGAACGACTGTCTACCATCCTACATGTCAATGGACGCATCGCCAGACTGGGTGTCACGCTGCAGGTGATGAGGGGAACA
>JBBPOD010000456.1:0-18746 GCA_038091255.1 Tylopilus intermedius | reverse complement strand
TGCACGGCACGGGCAGAAGCGATGGCAGAGCGCCACCGCCTTTTGGCGTCGAAGTGCTCGCGC
The DNA here is from genome assembly GCA_038091255.1 of Tylopilus intermedius. Lineage (NCBI taxonomy): Eukaryota > Fungi > Basidiomycota > Agaricomycetes > Boletales > Boletaceae > Tylopilus > Tylopilus intermedius. The sequence goes on along the minus strand of JBBPOD010000456.1, from coordinate 18,683 downwards.
AAGCCGACACCGACATCGTGTTCCGTCGATGCGTCATGTGCTGTCAACCACTAAAATTTCAAATGTTGCGAGTGAATTCTTTGTCCAAAGGAGCGAATCAATGGCTTACGTGATTGTTATATGCCTCATGCGCCGTCGGTCGTTGCATCGGATCGGGGTTAAGCAAGAGTTTGATGAAAATTTTTGCTATATATTTATCAGTAACGAAAATAGATGCAAAGGGGTGCATTTCACCTTCATCGGATATTTTGCTCCAGTAACGCTCGTGGAACTCAATCCTGGCTTCCGTGGTCTCCCTTATCATTTCACGAGTATCTTCCGCTCTGAAGGGTGAATAACCGCACAACAAGACATATGTAATGATGCTGCGGACGCCGGGTGTAAATAGTGATTCTGCTCGGCTGGTAAGGCGCGACCTACCCCGTCGACCACACGTCAACAGCCTTGCTATGTCCCGCCTTGTTCAGGACCTCGGGGGCAACATAACCGAAGCTGCCGGCCAGGGAATGTAGTTGCTCTTCTGGCGAGTGTAAGTGTTTGGCACTGGTCCTTTGTGGGTAGTCTGCCAACGAAATAGGAAAGTGAGACATACATTCCAAAATCGGCAATCACAATATCACTGTTCGGATCTTTCGTCCGATAAAGAATGTTTTCCGGTCTACAGATGCGCGTTACATAGCGTAGCAATAAAGATAATGGGTGTGCGCACTTGAGGTCACGGTGAACGATGTCATGATCGTGAAGGTACTTCACTCCTGATAATATGGACCTAAAAGTGATGGGGTAAGATCCAAGATGGCAACGGTGTTTTTAACATGGATCACGGACCTGACGACAGACACCGCATCTTTCTCAGTAAATTTGCCTCTCTGCAATATCCGTTCAAAGAGTTCGCCGCCGGTGGCAAGCTCGAAGGAGAGGTAATATTTACTCCTCGATTCGAACCAATCATAGAATTTCACCTGAACAGGGTGGTGCAGGCGATCAACTGAGGTATGCGAAACAGATAAAGTGTAAGAGACGAACGATATTCGGGTGATCCAACCCTTTCAGCACTTCCATCTCGCCCCACACAGCTTCTTCGTTTCCTTTTACTTTCTTCTTGGGAATCACTTTGAGGGCCACCACCTTGGTGATCATGGCGCGCAAGTTTGGCGAAGAGAAGCCCGAGGAACGATGCAGAGCCGCACTGAAAAGAGGTATCGTCGAGTGACCGTGAGGAGGTTCAACCGGGCTCGGGTTAGTAGAAGCGGGTGCGCCTTGGCGAGCTATGTCGACTTGGTCCTCCGGGACATGCCAGGTTGCTTTCTATCAAAACGATGAAACGGAAACAAAAAGTCAATTATGAGAACTCGGATAATAACAGCCTAGAATGGGAACCTATCCCCCAGCCAGCGCCAATGCAAACATGCCAAGATGGTACTGTATGACTCACCATAACTTTCCCAAAGGTCCCGGTTCCAAGCACCTCGTGTACTTCGTACAGCTGCTTCTTGACAAAGCTGGGCGGCTGCGGCAAGAGCGCGTCTTTCAGTGATAGATGTTTCATGTTTGGATGTTAAAGATGCAGAGGTAACTTGTCTCGCGTGCCACGTAGTGCAGATTCTCCGAAAGGAGCGAACTTGACACTTGAAAAGATGGTCACCAAGACACAGAGATGCGTTCAATGGCCAAGTCGCAGGACGAGTGGAGTAGGGTTGGAGAAGAACAATGGTTGGCACCACTCCACACAGCTTGTCATTGCGGGCCTTATTTGTACCACACATCTTATCAAATATGGCCGAGCACAGCCTTCACTGCAAGGCACTCAGCATCGACCAAGGCATTGCATCATGTGCCAAATACAGCCGATGAAACGTAGCCTATCGGTACAGCATGTCCGAGACAAAATCACTAGTACATCATCAAAGAAGAAAGGGGGCAGTGTAAAAAGTCAATTTAGCAATATCAGACGAACTGCCCAATGCCAACAGCCATTCCCGCAAGCGCTCCCGCCTTCCAGTTGCCTTTCCTTATCGCTCCAGATGTGGAGGTCGTGGTGCTCGAAGCGATTGGAGTGGTCTCAGTCGCAGTGTGCGCGGCGACAGACGTCGCAGAAGCAAACCTGTTGACCACACATTGAATAGATTGGACCGTCGGTAAGAGCAGCGAGGCTTACGCAGAGCTGGCGGCCGCGGCATTGTAATTCGTGTCAAGCATCACACCATCGACAACGTGCACGACACCGTTTGATGTCAATACGTTCGCCTCCACAATTTGGACCTGATTAGATCCTCCGGAGGACACGAAAAGACCAGAGGAGTTGGAAACAAAAGCAAAGTCCTGACCACCTGCCGATGTATAGGTCTTCTTTGAGGACATTTGAGGCGAGTAGACCGATGTTCCGTTTATGACCTATTTGGTGCAAATGAGTAGCTGTCAGTAGCATGCGAGAGGTGGCAAACGTGGTTCAAGAGAACGGCTTGAAGTGCTGTCATGTTCTTCGAAATACTAGCAAGAGAACCTTGCGCCGCCTGTACACCTGCATTGCTTGGCACAAACAGAGTGATACCATGTGCGGAGTTTATCGCGTCGAGAATAGAGGGGCCGTTCACAATGGACGTAGACTGCAGTAATGCTGAGACGAGTGACAGGTTGTAAACTGGATTGTTCAGAATGGAAGAAATATTGAGAGGGGGGATCAGCACAGAGTCGATTGCTAAGATTGCAGTGTCGTTGTAATTTGTAGTATTCAAGACCGTGATGTTTGATCTGAAATCGCGTGAGCAAGAAAGAACAACAGCGGCCATCGAATATTACCCTTGGTTCATAACAAACAGCGACCCATTATTTGACTTGGACCACACGAGAACTTGGGACTCGTTTCCTTCGAGTCTGACAAGGGACGGATCGTTGAGAAGAGTGCGGCCGATTGTCACATTGGGGTAGGTCTGTGTTTGATTGACGTAGTTACCCGAGACAATGTGATACGAGATAATACCAGCCAAGCAGGTCTCGTTGTTGATATTTGCAGCGGACACTAGGGATATCATAAGAAAGGTAGCATCACCGTTGGGAAGGGCACACACAGGCTCTATCCGTGGGGGCAAAAATGGTCTTGTGTCCTTGAGATAGTTGGGCCTGTACCTGCTGGCCGGCGGTAGTGCCGTTCAAAGACGCCGCAGCGTTGGCAAATTGATCAAGGCCGCTTGAGTTGAGGGCCTGCAGGAGGCCGGTAAGATTACCTTGCGCAAGTGCAAAGGATGTGAGGGCGAGAAGCGTCGACGTGCAGGCGAACATGGTGAATCGAGTGGCAAGAGTAGAGGGGCCTTTCGGTTTTTTCCTCATCCCAATGACGCAATGCGCAGCTGGGTCAGGAAGGTCAATTGATCGACACGGAAATACTGATCTGAGCCAATGACTGTCGGCAGAACTTTTCCAGATCACGAACTAAGGATACTCACCGTGTTCTCGACCAAGGCTTGAAGACACGCCGACTTGCAATTAGCTCAGACCATGTACAAGCCCGTTGTTGATAGGAGTGGACAACTCATACATCAAATTTTGTCAAAGACACATAGAAATAATTTGCTTTGACCCCATCATGCAGCTTCACTGTGAAAATTTTCGTCGTCAGCAGGATCCAAGCACCGCAGCTTACACTGATCAATGATGGGATACTCGAACTTGTCTTCCCGCGAACTGTCACAATCTTTTCCCCGGCAAAAGCCGGCGTATTAGGGTTCTTTAAATTGCGCCACAGCAGATTTTCTTGCCAACTTGAAAGTCACACGCCGCCGCTTCCAAGTTCAAAGAACAGCTCAGGCAACTTTGTTTCATGGCACGTCGCGCACCTCCTCCAAACGCAGCCCTCTTTGGCGTACCTCCTCCACGACGCGCTATCAGTGACCCCAACGAGTCCGCGTTCTCCCGCTTCTTCCGGGAGGAAATTGTAGCACCAGAGAAAATCATGGGGAATGTCAACATCCTCACGGCAGTCGGCGTATTCGCAGCTGGGGTGTTTGCGGCTAGGGCGTGGGGGGACTTGCTGGTGCCCGCGTAATCGGGTCAAGGGTGTACCCGTGTTAATTTGGGCCTCATATCCCTCAGGCTGGATGGCTCATAATGTGAGTGTCGTGCTGTTTTGGTCGTGTCGGTCCTTACCAATTTCTGACGCCGCTCCTAGGATGTATCTGTGTTTTCGTCTTCTTACCCGTGCATTGTCCCTCTAGACACCACACAAAATAGCTAAGTCACTGCCGTAATGTTGTCCTCACTCTTTGAGTGGACTACAAGCGCCAATAAGTATACCATGAAATCGTGTCGTGAATGTTCTTCGTGTAACTTTGATTCCGCATTTGACTGGTTTCGACAGCTACTGGTAAATAGTTTGAAAACCATGGGATTTTCTCGGCTTGCAGAGGTCAACCACCCGTGGTCGTCGGAGTTAGGTTCGGTTTTCCTCGAATCTCTCCCACTACGCCAAGGAAATTGTTCAGTTCCACCGAACCGATCATGACGAGATAGCAACTTCTAGGGCCCGGCAATCGTTGTTGCCTGGTTCGTCGGTAACTTACGAATAATAGAGTGCCGTAGGCTCGTAGCGATTGAATTGGTTGAATCTTCTTTGACACCAGCCGCGTCGGGTGTAAGGTGTGCTTGAGGCTGTCTCTGAATTATTTCCCAGACTTCAAACCTTGCTCCAAGGGCTTCAGTTACTTGCCACGTTACCAGCGCAGAAAACGTTAAGGCTGTTGGGCCGGTAACCGCGTGGTATGTGTCAGGCTTCATATGGAGGGCTTACTATACAATAGAAATTTTTGGGACGGTCAGGTTGACCGCCCATCTCACGCTTTCGGTTCAAGCTCAGATATGACACGGGAGACCAAACCTGGTTCTTTCCTGGTCACTCAGAGAACAGCGGCGGGAAGTAGGAAACACTGATCTAAATGAGTCCCCACATGGAATGCGCTAATGAGTTCTCGCTGCCTTTGTTCTTCTTTCGTGACCTCGCTGACACATGCGTACGGTGTCACGGGTCGGACGACACCAACGTTTTGATCTGTTGATCCAGAAACACGCACTTGCCACGGAAATGCCCGCGAACGAAAGCGTTGACCACGGCGCTCTTTCCCCTCGTGTCCACAGCTTGCCAACCAACCCTTGTCAACCAGTCTACCGCTCGATCGAATGATCAACCAAAATAATGGTCACGGCTGCCGGTGCTTGGTGCAGTCCTTCGTCTTGTGAGGTGAATATTACTGTCCATATGCCTTACTTTCACCCTCTTATATTATTGGCTCCAAGGCAACATGTGCTATTTCTTTTGAGGCCTATCTAACCATCACTGCCTGCCAGCGTTCACATTCTATCAGCGTATCACACAAAAAACCGACCTAAATGGCTATGAACTCCGAACCTCAGGAAAAGAAAGAAAGGAAAGGAAACAAGAAAAGAAGCCGGACCACATCACACTCGTTCGATCGGCCACGTGTCTCGAACTACCTGGGGGATCTGATAGTGGCGTCACACGGAACAGCCATCTATCATTCTAGCTGTCCCTCGGTAGTCCACGTCAACTTAGTGGTCGGACCACTGGGAAATCATGTGCGAATCAGTCCCGTTGTTCTAAAAAACGGTGGTCATGTCGCTCACCTTGTATGCTCTCACCAGGGTCATGTTTCCTGCCCGGTTCTGCCGCGGGTGGAGGGAGGGACAAGGAACACCACCGCTCGACCCCAGCCGACGAACAAATTCTTTGATGAACCGGCCGACACGGCATGCACAACCGGATCATCGATGATTCCCGTGTCATTCTCGTGTCTCGACTGCCCTGGTGTGTCAGGAAGGGTGGACAATTCCGCTTTCCAACTGATCAAAAGATTGAATAGATGAAGGGTTGACAAGTATGTACAACGACTCCCTCGTATTATTATCCTTCCCAAAACGACATCTCCCTCACAGGCCGCGGACTTAACGTCACCGAGCCAGCTCCGCAGTGCACATGTCATTCTAGGCCCGGAACTCGTCTCCATGTATGACCCTCCGGTGGTGTTCGCACAGGGTCCACAGGGTGTGTGTGCTCGCGTGCTCTCGTCGTTGCCGCGGCTTTGCGATCCTTCGGCGGTTTCCCCATCACACCACCGTGCACATGCACTACCATCCGCTCACCGCGTGTCGGCCCTTTGTACAGTGTACCCACTCGAGACCGACCGAAACACGGTGTACATGACCACAAATGTTTGGTGACGAGGTGAAAGAATCAACGACAGGTCCAGAACCTCTAGGGACGCGGGCGATAGAGGGGAAGGGAGAAGTGTGTCATCCATATGCTCCTCGTCATCCATGGAGAAGAAACTGACATCGAATGCCCAGGCGTTACATCTGTCGGCAGCCCTGATTGTCACTCACCCGAAGGCCATTGATCGTTTAAACTAGACGCCTTGTTAGGAAGGTCAGCTCACGATCAAGCGGACAAAAAAATATCCAATAACTCCGTGAAGCACCGACGTCCCACAAGAAGATCACGGCAAGATGACAAGTTGGCGTAGTTAGAATACAAGTGCGGGACATACAAGCAATGCAGTAGCAGTGAGCATGCGACGACAATGCAACGATAGCAGTCAAAGAAACCAGGAACGTGCAACGTCCAGTCAAAAATCAGAGTATGAATGTCCAGTCCCAAAAAAAATCTATAGGACGATAACGCCGTCCTCTTTCTAGGCATTCTACCTTTCCCTTGGCCAGTACCGCACTTGCGAAGAGTCTCCCCCGGATCCAGCGGGGGATGATGTGCTAGTGGATTGCGTGTGGGGATAAGACATGGTTTGACCGGAAGGATGTGTGACTGGAACGGCTCTTGCCTGCTGCTGCTGCTGGTATGATCCAATAGTAGAAGACGATGTGGAACTGTATGCTTGATGGAGAGAAGGATATGAACGCGCTGAAACGGGGTTCCCTGGAATTGGTGGGACAGCGCCATAATGCTGGGCCGGAATCGGAATAGCCTGGACAGAAGACGACGAGAAGGCCGCCTGGGCGCCGCTCTGGGTTGGGTAGAATGGGGAATTGAGTGTTGGGAAACTGTAGCTGGCAGTTGGCGCCGCCGAGGAACTGGATGAAGGTATTACCTCCGACGTGCTTGTCGTGGTCCAGCCATGCGACGACCCGGGCTGAGGATACCCACGGTGCCTGTTATCAACACCCTGGGTGTTCTGTGACCACGATTGCATCGGGGCGCGACTCTGGTCGTCCCTCGCGCCGGACCACACATCCCCTGCAGAACTCGACTCGGGGTAGTAGGTCGCCGACTGAGCATGGTGCTGTTGCTGAGCAGGCAAGTACGGATGGTAATAATTCGCGCCGTGCGAGTCCGATCCGTGAGCGACGGATGAGATTGACGGCGCCATGGCAGTGTCGGGCGTGGCACGACCAGGGCGAGAAATATAAGAAACTCGCGTGTCACCAAGGGGACGGTAAGCCGCATCAGGTGGCTGGTAACTCGAGGCTCGTGTTTGCGCAGCGGCATATGTTTCGCCTGAAGGATCCGCGGGCAAGCTTGCATAACGGACGTCCTGCCCACTGACTTGGGGATCGTCCACGTCTACTAAATCAACGGGAGATGTGTCACTGAAGTCTAAGCTCCTAGAATAGTCGTCTTGGATGTCTGAGGTTGATGCCTGGTCCGCGGGGAGATTGGGAGTAGGATCAGTCTTGCGACGTTTCCGACTGTTATTCGGCCTCCTCTTGTACACATAGTCTGGGTATTTCTGATTGAAATTATCCTTCAGGACCTTGGCTTGATCGAGGTAGAATTGTTTCTCTGACTGGGTGGTCACGGTCAGCCGACGATGGTCGCGTAGAAGCAAAGTGCTAACCATGCTCATCGTGTTCCATTCTCGACTCAGAATCTTGCTTACTTCTCCCGTGCGCATCGATTGGTTCTCCGCGGCGACCTGTGGTCGACGTCGGCGAGCGAATATCATGAATGCATTCATTGGACGTTTGGGTGTACCGTCGGCATTCAACGTCTGCGAAGTCAACGCAGCGTTCGAGTCGTCTGCAAAGAAGTAAAGTAAAGTCGACAAGGTGAAGACGAATTGAGCACGTACCATCGAAACCACGCTCCACTGTGTGTGGTTCAGGGTACGCGAGATAAGCGGCGTCGTCGTCTGAACCGGTAGGGGACCCATGGTCCTGCAAAGTCCCAGAAGATTGCGCCACAGCATGGTGTTGTCCATGGAGGCCTGGGTTGTAGCCTTGCATGTCAACGAAAGCAAGCAGGGCCGCTCGAGGGGTGGGTGGTATAAATCAAAGCTGGAAAGAGAGGAAGGGATTCACTTCTGTGAAGGTCAGTGATCGGCAGAGTGCCAGGCGGATAACAAACTGGGCGAGTTGGGGCTGAACCTCAAAAGTACGGAGCAACTTCCGGCTAGGAGCCAGAGTTTTCTAGGGCGGGTTTGATGGTGTACGGTAGCAAGGAAAAGCATGGCAAGATAGACGAAAACCAACTGGCGAATTAACTCTGATCGCACACGCAGAGTGAACGTTAACGGTCCCTTGGAGTCGCGGAGCTGGTGATCCCGGCCGTGACACCGCTTGGGCCAACACCGAGCGCCCACATTAACACTTCTTCACGCAACGCACAGTCATTCTCGCGCCTCGAGGAATCTACAAGGACAGGTCTCCAATCTTGGCCCGAACCTGTTGCGTGATCTCGAGTTTCCATTTGGGCTAGGAAAGGAAGTCCCTTTTTTCCAGGTGCCCAAGACCCCGAAAACACACGACCCGTGTTAGCGAGCCTTGACCAAGGAAGGCTATACTCACGGTGAAGCCCTCCTGTGTCAGGTCCCAGGTCGGCGATGCGTGTTTTTTTGTGAGGTTGTACGCTGTGCCCGGAATCCGGGTCGCCCATTTGGCCCGCTGCAAAGAAATTTTTGACGTTGTAAATTGGTTGTGAACGTGCCTTTCGTCAAATGTATAAGCGCAGCGGCCCGCCGCGCGGCGGAGATTTGCGTGAACGTCTGCATTGCTGTGGCAGGTGCCGCCCCAGCGTGAGGCAACCTCACCTCGACAGTTGTCTAGACTCTAGACCCTCAAATTAACACAAGTTGCTCTATATCTTGGTCAGTTCGGCCCCGTCGAACATGATGCATCATGATGCTTCGCTCACTGATGTTGCATGATCTCCGTTCCGGCGTGTTCCGACATGTATGATGTGTGCATCCACGTCTTCCGTCTTGCCGCTCAGATCGCCCGCGCCGTCCCGGACATCTACCATGCGTGGCAGGGGTCTACTCATGATGTATCAAAAAAGTCTACTCAGGGTGCACCCTAAAATTCATAAAGTTGGGGATATTATGTACCAGACTCATCGGCCAATAGCATAGCGTTTCCCGGACAGCCCGTGTACCAATCGTGTACAGCGAGGACAGCATGGAGTCAACGTTACAAAAGAAGTGTGGAGCCTTCAACACGTCCATGCATCCCACTTCGTTCCTCGTTCACTGAATCTAACTTTTTTCCATGCTGATCACAGTGGGTCAGCCTCCCCACATGCTCAGCCAGCAGATTTTCAGGACAGAGGACAGCAGCACGAATTTGAAATGCCTTAACTCTTCTCAAACTACGCTTCCCCACATTACTCGTGCGCATTGTTGTGTAGTGTGCCAAGCGAGAGTGTTGCTGCCCGTCGCGTAATTGTCTCTCCGGACAGTCAAGATTCCGTACACTAATGAGATTGCATTATGTATACGTGCAGCTAGTTTACGACCCACCTTAACCCACGAGGAACAGCTGATCTCCGTCCGAGAAGCTTGCCCTAATTATGAACAAGTCTACGCTGGCTGCAGGAACTTTAATTGAATGTCAAGGATAGGCACCAAAGCTCACCGAGAACAAGCAACGGAGGCCGTAGTATATCCATATTGCGGTAAGCGAGGAACCTCTCAGTAAGAAGCCTTATGCCGCCGTCACGCGTGGTGCACATCAATCCATGGAAGATGTGCAACACGGACTCCGCATCACCGACATTGTGCCTTGCATAAGAAACTGGGTTCCATTGCTTCATTAGAACAATGAAAACCTGCCCTTGGGGAACCGCCGCCATCAATCTCGCGGTGAAGAGATGAGTGCCTGCGCAGCGAGAATGAAGGAACGTGGAAGGCGCCCAACGTAGTGTACTTTTTTTGCTGTACGAAGTGCGACGCCCAGCTGGGGCCTGGTGGGTGCGTGGTCCGCGGTGACTTAGTTGCTTCTCCTGAAACTTGAGTACTCATTGAGTGCTCATCCGGAGAGGAAGGGACCCCGACGGTGGCGTGCTTGCTGACGTAACGATGTCCATATGTATTGTTGCTGAGATGGGCCAGTGCTCGATATGTATTCGTGTATGTCCTAACGTCCGCAGATTTTGTGGATCGATCAAAATGCTTCCCGAACTGGAACAAACCAAGGTTACATACTTACAAAGTGACTGTCGGGAAACTCCGATGCACACGGGGAGCAGACAGCAACGTTCCTAACTCTGCCGTGACAACACGAATTGCAGGGTCCTGCAGGGTCCTTGGCTAGAATCAGTACGTTATCGATCTCCCGCGCCGAAGACCACGCAAAATTAGCTCCTCAGGGTGGGCCCTCTTCGTTTGATCAGAGATTTTGCATCGCTATGGCTGATCGCGGCAAAATCATCAATGAAACCTGGACACGGAGCTGCATACCTGAAACCATGCGGTGACTTCCCGCCGTGGAGCGGGTGGTACTCGGTAGGTAGAATGACAGGCCTAAGGCTAGCAGGAGACCCCATTTTGGATTTGGAGCTAAGGGTTTGTCTCCTATCAGGTGGCCCAGATGTCTCAGCCACATATACGGCATAAGAACCAGTAGTTGCTCGTCTCAAGACCGTGTATCTGTTCACACTAAAAGGAGAGAAAACTGGAACAAAGTCAACAGCCACACCCTCAAATTTAATGATTCTGTGATATGTGGCTGATATTGTCACCAACGCAGCAATGATAAATCATTCGGCGACAACAATAATCACGATCACGATAACTTACCCGAGTTTCAAGTTACAGTGGTGTGCGGGGAACAAAGTGAAAGGTGTTTACATGACACATACATGCTTAGTCACACGTGGCCATCTCAGGCTTGTCCCGTAGCACACAAGGTGAACCTATTCATCACACTACGTTTACGATCGTCTACCATTTCAAACCCGATCGATGAAAGATACCATCATAGACGCTAGTAAGTTCCGACTTCACTACGTATTATGCTCGCGCCTCATGGCCGTAACCAGACTTTCCAAAAACTGCGGATGGACGGGTGTACCATCTCGGGATAAAATCAGGGGAGGTGGCAAACAGGATCGTGAGTCTGAGGGTTTCACGCTTCATTAGTACTAGAAGCGCCTCTAACATGTCTTGTGTCAGGTCACCGTTGGCTCGATTTCCCGTGCCAAGCTCATCGAGACGTACTTGGATGCATCCCCAAAACCATTTTCATTATACTCCGAACGTGGATTTCTGACTATCACAGGGCGGTATCGGCACACCCCCGTATCTGTCGTGTGCATCGGAATGGGTGGACCCAACGTAGACTTTTTCATTCGTGAAGTAAGAGAGTGCCTCCAAGGCGACATGTTGGTCATCAGGTGAGCTTTCTCGGTTTCGTCCTTCGTACTGGTCTGGAATTCCTATCTCTGCAAGACTTGGGTCATGCGGTTGTTTGACAGACTTGCCTGTTGGGTCGCTCGTTTTACCTAAAGCCAGTCTGGCGGTGACAAGGAACCTTGACTTTGATTTCGCAAACGGGGATCCCTGGAGGGTCCCGTATAGATTGAGCAGACCGGTGAGGCAGACTAACTGTGGCACAAACGTTCGCTCTCCTGATGATGAAATTCGCCTTGTAAGATACCTGCAGATTCGGATCTCGTGATGACCGTACGTTTCATGTATTTATGATTGTTTGAGAGCGGCTAGACCTTCATAGTAGCTGCAACGTGCATTGGAATCCACGAGGCCAGCGGGTGCTTCCGGCCCCGTTGTTCTCGATACCGTGAATGCGTCTACCGACAGGTGTATAGTGGCCCCCGTACTGAGACATCCACCAGAGCTAACGGATCCGAAGTTTCTACTCTTCACAGGGCAGACAAACCTCATTTCAAGACTATAACTCCGGATTGATTGATCACTTGAAGGGCACGGTACAAGGTATCGCTACACTTGAGGTTAAGAAGGGCCTATTGTCTTTTTACGATAGTCTCATCGATATGCTTCTCTATGGACAGATGGAGACCTACTGGGTTTTTCACCTTGCGGCGAGCTGGCGGGGTTTTCCGACTCCCTCGCCTGCATTGAACCCGCCGTTGTCTGCTGACCTCGCATTCCCGACTGCTGCCACTTCATCGCTCGCAGAAATCACGCCGGACACGCCCGTATACCCCGCAAAGGATGCAGTGCGACAGCCAACAATAAGAGCGGCCGCCATTCATATGGTTTTCGCATCACGATCTTCTCAAGAATTCATAACCCCCGAGCATGTCTCCCAACTCGAGGCATGGAGTGGCCGAGCAGTGTTAGATGCGCTCTGCGCCATCGATGTCCCACAAAAGGTATGTGCCAAACGATTGAACGACATGGGTTCCTATAGCCTAACGTCACTCATCAACTTGCGTAGTGGTTGCATCCCCTGCAAGGGACCGTTTGGGACACAGAAGCTGCTCTTTCCGAGGCTGCCATGTAAAGTACATCTGTGGTGCCCCAGATAACGATGAGATCGTGCATTGTCTCAGTCTTGCTCCTTTGTCAATCAATCCATTATGCACGTAACTGTACAGTGCTGAAGAAAAATTCCAATGATGAGATACGCAATCAAACGCCACATCTCCTTCAGACCCAAATTGAACTATAAAGTAAGGATGATTAGTGGCCAACTCGAAGAGAATCCTCCATAAGTCCCCCAAAGCAATGATTATGTATTCAGGTCGGCCACGTGCATTCCTAGGTGTGGATTCCTAGGAAGCAAAAGGCTGAACTCGAAACTAGAGTTCGAGCTAAGAAGCTAACGGCATTGAGCCCATCACAAGTGTTTACGAGGCCTCATCGGATGTGGTGAATCAACGGGTATTATGAAACGCTAACCATGACACACAGCGGGCTGCAATGTGACGTAGATTTGGCGAGATCAGTCAACAGCCGAGTATAACGAAAAAGACTATGAGCTCACAAGATCCACGTTGGTTACCGAATGCGCACATATTGTGATCGGTGGCGGGTCACTTGTAGATAACGATCGTTCCCCATCTCCCCAGTGATAGTGCCTCGTGATGGCTAAGTTGTGGGCAGTCTTCTAGATGGAGGCAAGTGAGGCGGCTTGGGTGCAATGCCTCCTGCATGGGGATAAGGGTAGATCTTGATGAGGTGCTCGCAGAAAGTCCACCGGAATCAGCACGCTGTCCTGACGGCCCAGTCCCAGAAGTACGCATCTTCTTCAGCGGGCGTATCTTTCGACCAAGCACTGCGGCCGCGAACACCTCCGCTTCCATCACTCCCTTTGGTCGGTCGTCTTCGTCGTCCTGAGGAGCGAGCGACCTTGCGTGCACCGTTGACCACAACGTTTGAAAGTCAAAGTCGGAACAGCTCCACAAGATGAGGTCTTCCAACCGCGGACATACGCGTACACCGTACGATCTCGTACGAACACCTCCTGTCGCAGGGATACACCCATAAGCCTCTGCTAGTGCGTCCAACACAACGTTAACTCCTGTACACGACCCTAGGGTAAGCGAGAGAAGGTTGGGCATGTATCCGAGCATCGACCTGCCGTGGCCAGATGAGATATCAAAATTGAATATAGAAAGGTGGGTGAGGTGAGGGAGGCGTGGATCTCTGAAGATGGTCTCCAGCCTAGGAAGGGAAGGGAAGCCTGATCCTTTGCGTATGTGTTGACCAACGAAGGTGACATCAAGTTTAGTCAGGGATGGGAAAAGGAATTGACGTAGTGAGGACCCAAGAGTGTCTTCGTTCTGGCAGTTCACGTTGAGTTCCTTCAGGGTATTGAATACGAGTACGTTCGAGAGTGGTTCGGCCTGTATGAATGAATCCTGGTCGTGGATGTGGTTGCCGCGAAATTGGGCAACATCGAATCGTTTAGTAGGGGACTGGGCAATGAACAGATCCCATCGTTCGAGTTGCGGAAGAATTATGAGGGACATGAACGGGAAAACGTCACGGTGGTACGCATGCTTCCACTCAAGACGCTTCAACTCCGGCAATTCAAAGGAGGAAACGACGGTCGAATCTTGTGGCTCGATGGAACCATGGGTTGGGTGCTCGTTTATCGAGTGTCTTGTGACCACGTCCCATACGGGAGTCACCCCGATCAAAGAGAGTTCGTGGAGCTGGGGAGTATGTTTCAGGAGGTTGGTGAGAAGGGACATCTTGAGTGTGAGGTAATGCAATCGCGGAAAATGCGTTTTCTTAGGTGGGTATGACAGTTCGAGAGTACGTATTGACCGAACCAAGAAGGACGGGAGGATTGACAGGGGCATCTGCTGCAAACGAAGATGCCTAAGCAGGATAGGACTTCCTGGCGGTCCTTGATTTGCCGATAGTCGATCCGAAGTGAGGAGTTGAGTGCCTTCGAAGGAAGGATTGAGAGTACTAATGGCAAGGTCCAGGGACTCCAGCTCCTGAAGGTGGTTATACACACAAGCGATACCTTCCAGGACGTATTCCATGCTTTTAGCGAAGCCACATTCGAAGGTAAGCGAACGGAAGCGTCGACGCTGCAAGCATAGTGTGTGGAAGATGTCAACCGAGGTGGCTGCCTCCACTGTCGACGCGGTCGAGTTGTCAGCGAGAGATCCAGTACTGGGAGCGGAAATAAAGTTGAAGGAAATGGGCGAACTCCCCGCGCGCTGCAAGAATATGCAAAGAGGTTGAGGTATCCAGCGAGGTGTTCGGTAAGAGATAAATGACCAAAGACGTGGCGTCGCGAGGGCGAGTTCACGCCAATTGTGGCATACGTGCGAGATGATGACAGGAGCTGCATTGTATGGTAGTCCGACTGCTATGTCGGCATTCTCGTCCTCGGAGCGGATGAGAAAGATTTCGATGAGGAGTTCCGTTGGGAGCCAGTTGATGGGCTGTTTCTGGCTTTCCAGCTCTGTGATCCTCGAGTCCAAAGCTTCTCTTTCCGCCCTGACTGAGCTTTGGAGCCTAACCATGTCCTCCATTATGCGGGCAACGTCATCCTCTCGGCGCTGTAGAACACTGAGTTGTGCGGTAAGGAGTTCGATCTCTTTGTCGATCATTTCCTGGGTTCTTCTGGACATTCGGAGAGGAAGAGCGATGGAGGAGATGGATAAACTAGCTGTAAAGTTGTGGACCGCGGTGTGGCTGAACTAGTCGCAGTGCTGTTGTGGTCAGTGATTGACCATTCAATGAGTAGTGCGGAGTTTCCGGCAGTGGTTTCAACTTTATCCGGGTCAAGCATGCACTCTCAGGCTTGTCTTACTGAGATTGCCCTCACGCCTGATTCAGAGACTCCCGTAACTATGCACTTACTGATATTCAGCCCACTCGGCTTTGATTCCAGAACTGTTATTTGACTCGGTTTACTAGTATGAGTCTCTCCTAACTTGCACTTGGTCCAGCTAGGCCCACAGCAGTGTACGAGATCTGATAGACAAAGTGACCTTCCGACTCGGAGTCTTAATCTGTCGTCCTTCCAGCTTGAAGGTATTTGTCGGCAGCGCCATCCTGGTCCATCAGACAACCCGAAAGTTAGAAAAGAACAAAATTTGCTTTCTAATTAGGAAGGTGCACGGCTAGCATAGCCAGCCTGCGCTGAGAGAACTGTCTTGAAAGCGTTGCGTTACAATACTGCTCTGCGGGTGAGCCTACCATAACTCAGCCGACGCGTCGATCAAAGAATAAACGCTTCTTGTAGTACTAGTCGTCGCGATTCGTGGCGACGTACACCCGCCCGTGCCAGCTCTTGTCGTTGACCGGCATGCAGTGCTCAGGCTTGACTGACCAAGTCGGAGCACAAGAAATGTCTTGAGCCTCGGCCTGAATCCGATCAACGAACGTGTAACACCGACAGTGTCAACATTCCTATAAGTTATGCGCAATTCCGAGTACAAAAGGACGGGTATCACGACACCCAGTGGATTCTCCTACCATGGGAAACAGTCTCCCCCATCCCACTCCGAGACTCGCTTCGGATCGCCAACGACAACCACAGCTTTGTACATCCACGCGCCATCATACACATTCTCTATCCACCACTTGAGCACAGGATGTCTCATGAACCACTTGAAATACGAATAATACCTGTCATGGAAGGGATGTGAGCCCGAATGACAACATGCACAAGCAGAATCGAGCAGAGAATGTAACGTTTACGGCACCGAGTGGTAAATCTGACACCTACCGCCAGTCATAAGCGACGATGACGCGTGGATTGACCAAGATCCGATCCATCTGGAATAAACGTCTGAAATCGTATGGAAGCAAGAAACATTCTGAAGAGAAACATTCTCGCCACGAGGATGCACGGAAACGAATCGGGGGCCTCAGCGAGGGACTCAGCCCATCTAACGAGGCATCGTTGGCAGCGGGGTGGGTGTCGGGGAGCGGAAGTTGTACCGGATGATTTATAAGTGTACGGTTAGATCGTAAGTGGACGGGAATGAGAGGATCTGCCTGGAAGGCGACGATGCCATTCCAACACGTGAAGACTGGCACTGGTGAGTTGGTACGCATTGCCTCCCTGGCTTCGACGTCGAAGAAGTATGGCCATCTGAAATCGAACTCAGCTGCATCGGCGAAACGAAGAAAGGACGACACGTACAAGCTACTAGCCAATCTTCCTCGCTGATCACGCAAAACCCACATATCGTACAGTCTGCATAGGAAATGTCAATGAAAAACGTGTAGCATGTCACGAAAGCTCACCCAAAGTCATTATAATCCATGCCACACACCATATCATACTCTCCTTCAGCCGTGTTGAGAAGTTCAACGATCGACTCCGGTTCAACAAAGATATCATTGGTGAATACAACTTTGTCATATCCCCCATTCTCCACCAATGGTTCGAGCACGCGATTTCGAAGAGCGGCAAGGAAATCGATGCGATTGTTGCCGCCCATGTCATGCGGCTTCCTGACCGCCTGGTCCCTAATCAATATACGCCTTTGTACTTGCATGGCGCTCAATCTGTCGTCGAGCTGTTGAAGAAGTGCAGGAGATGCATCGCCGCTTTCACTCTCTACGACGGAAACAAAAACGTTGTCCGGTCCAAGGTAATGAATGACTTTGACGATGCTGTCGGACCAGTAGGGTATAACCTTTTCGTTATTAAAAAACATAGCGCCGATAAATATCTTCTCTACAGGCCAAACAGATCAGACGATTGCGGACAGGTGAGGCTGGGAGTATTTACCTTGATTTGCATGCCCAGCCATTTTGGGATCAGCAACAGCTTTCTCAATCAAGGGACGGTACCGCACATCAACTGGCTGTTGGTGGTGGAGTCCCACCCAGAGACTTGCACAAAAGACGGCAAGCCAAAGAATAAAGTGCAGGGACCGTACGAATGAAAACGGATGGGGTGTTGCCGGATGTTGGAATGGTGTGAGTGGTGTGTATTTGCGCCGCTGCCAGGCAGGCACCAAGTGATACAACGAGATCCATAAAAGGTGAAGGGACGCAAGCGTGGGGACCACGAAGAGCGAGAGGAATATTACGCGCCAGCTGGATGGGAAAGCAGCTTTCCAGGCAGACTGCTCCCACCATCCATTGGCTTCTGTTGCGAAGTACGACTTGATGAACATGTGCTCTGCAACGCCGTATAGGATGCAAAGAAGCACAAGAGAAATCAAGCCAGGGAATTGTACGACTGTCAGGATGTATCGAAGGAGGGCCTGGAGAGTCTTGCTGTCGCGGGCTGCAGATACACATCGTCGGGGGATATGGGTGAACATGATGATGGTTGGAGGAAGAAGGTGCAGGGTACAGCCTGAGTACGCCGCTTTGATGCCATGTCATGTTACACCTGTACAAATTTAGTTAGAAAACGTGAGAACTTTACTAAATGGCCCTACGTGAGTGTTTCGAAGGGGTTATTGCGGACTCAAGCCCAGTGTACCGCCGCAGACCGGGCCTTCCGCAATGTCGCCATGTCAGACATGATGAACACTTTGCACTAGCATGACACAGTAAGTAATAAGCATGCTCAAGTCGTTTTGGCCTCAATGAATTTGTAATACGTACTTTGGTGTTCGCTTAAATCTGATTGTTCGGTCCCAGTCGGAGCAGCCGGCCTTGGCACCGCCACAGTTGGCAAACATTTCTTCTCCATCATACAACGAAAATTCGCAGAGCTCCACAGCTATACGTCACTGTCACATCTCGATCGTAGAACGCGAAAGTGAGAATGCCATCATTGACCCCCATGCGGGGGCGGCCCCGCGGATTAGCACGGTAATGCGACGCCGCTCGTTTCAGAGGGGTGTCAGTTGCTGCGCAGTGAGTTTCAGAAAGGCGAGTGGAATCGTGAACAAAGAAGAATCAACACACGGTGTAACTCGCGGTGTCAATGATGCCAAGGCCGTAGCAATGATGGATGGCGATGGCGTTCTCAGGATCTTCACTATTGTCGCACGGATGCGATTGGTCGGTAAAAGGCTCTCGGCG
>JBBPOD010000455.1:0-18768 GCA_038091255.1 Tylopilus intermedius | reverse complement strand
CAGACTCGGCAGGTTCGCGGTTAAAACGCGCGGGTAAGGGTGACAGCGGCGCAGGATGTCTGAGAGGAACAGGTTTGAAGTTGGTGACATAGATGTCGATCTGGAGAACCGACGAGGGGACGATTGACATGCAGTGCCGCACAACGGATGCGCACCACTGGATGTGGCCTGATGAGTCAACCGCTTAGCCGATGTCACCCTTGTTAACTGATTCAACTTACTGTATTCGCGGACGAGCCAAATAAACCGCACACGCTGCAAATCTTTACCCATCCGCCCCCATCCGCCCGGACGTCCCCCAAGATATTTCCCGTCTCTCCCCGACAAGCACATACACATGTACTGCAAGAGAGACAAACCAAAGCTGACACCAGATCCACCAGTGATGATTATCCCAGTCGAATAATTCCCCCACCTTGCACGCTTTGCACTCCCAAATGGCCCATCGACGTATGCGCGCAACAGGACACCATACTTCGGCAAGTGATCTGGGGAAACTATATGAGATACATCGCCGCTGGATCGTTCCGCTGTCAATCGAGATACAAGATTCCACAGATCTTGTGTCCAGCCCCCTTTAGCACGTACCAGGAACAGCATTGTGCGACCTGCGTCCGTTCGCGCCCCTTCGTCACAGACAGAGGCGCACGTAAACGGGTGAGAAGTGAAGCGGGAGATAGATGGGATATTGAGGAGGAAATGCTGTCCTGGGGACCACGGTAAAAAGCCCGGGGTGACGAGGCGCAAGCGAACTGTACGGCCTGACAACAGTTCAGCATGCACATAACCAGACGGCGGAATATAAGCGGATGAGAAGTGGGTGATTGACGTTCTGGAAAAGTTCCGTTCGGTTGAATGACGGGGAGATGCCGGCAACCGCGTTTTCGACAGTGGTGCGTCATGATCGGCAGGACTGTGGCGATAATAAGCATGGAGGGGGCTAGATGATCGTCCATCTGAAGGGCGATAAAACGAAGAGGATTCGACGCTTGAGCGATGAATATGGTCCATTTCCCAGGATTCCGGGTGTGAATTTTTGAAATTCGACGAAGAAGGCGCTAGCGTTGTTCCGCCCACAATGCCATTGGCGTAGATCCACCAGGTTACCCGCCAAAAGCGTTCACCAATCCAGAGAATAAGGGCTGCCCAACACCACCAGCCGACGGTTGGATGGTGCAAGGCTGCCATGACTAGCATGGATGGAACAAGAATAATGTGAGAGACGTAAAACTGTTCGTAGAATCGCCTCCGAATGGGATGTAGAGATAGAAGGATGATTAGAGTGAGGAGCGCAAAGGCCTATAATGGGATGAGCACGATGGCTGGAAAAAAATAGTTTTCTGCGTACGATCCAACCGAATATAAAGGGCGTATAAGACCAGGCATGGACATATGCTACGCGACCAGTGTTTGGGTTGACATCTTTAGCCAACTGGATGCTCCAGAGTACGACATGGACGCAGACGAAAAACCAGATGAGCCGTCCAGCCCACCTGTGTAACCAAGCAAGCTTGTCAAAATAGAGCTGTACCATGAAAGGAATGGCGAATATAGCGAAGGGAGGTGCCTTGAGGGCGAAGAGGACGCAAAGGGGAAGGAGTGCGAATGCGATCTGACCGACCCTGGCGGACGAGGACCAGAGAGACTTTGAGATGGTGTGCTGAGGCATGTCAGGTATGAAAGTCGACGTATCATACAACTGGGACGGAGGCGAACTCCGAGCCTGAATCTGCCAGACCTTCAAGTTCGGGGCGAGGTAATCCGGGCCGACGAACGCCAGTGCGAAGGAAGCCAACGTAAGGACAGTGAGGGAGAGCAGCTGGGCATTGGACGGAAGCGACAGGGGTTGACGATGGGGCTGGTTTTTTCTCTTAGCGAGGGCCAGCGTATGCTTTTTTCGCCAAGTCCGACGGCGAAGGGCCCATTTTGACCAGACTGCGCCGAAGAAGCCGCCTCTCGAACCGGTCCAGTGAAGCACGGCAAAGGCGAGGAACAAGAGGACGACGGCGAGCCAGAGAAGAAAGGAATAGCGTCTACTGGGCACGCTGAGGGAGTGTACGGTAAGGTAGTCGGTGGTCCACTCCAGGGAGTCCATGGGAGGGTTACATCCCGGACTCGGAGCACCGTGGTTTAATTGAAGAGGCGGGTCCTCCGAGTCTCACGCCGGATCTATTATTACTGGATCGCTAATTATACAACTATGCGGTGACCACTTCCGACTTATCGATCACTTTGCCAGACAACACCTGCGACACGTTCAGAACACGAAAAAATAACGACCAAGACACGACCGACCTCCTTTCCTGTCTTCTTGATCCTCTCCAGTACATCGTCGTACGGCACGTCGCCTGTTACAACCACCGTCTGCTTCTCAAGGCTCACATCGTACTTGATCCCTGCGCAGCAGGTACAGTCAATTCCCGTTTCACTGCCATCGCAACGACGATGGCGTACCGTCCACTTTCGACAGCGCCCGGGAGACAGCTCCGGAGCACCCTCCGCATGTCATCTAGGACGGTCACATCCTGCACTATCTCACTTGGACTTGCCATGCGTACCTTGACGTTAAACTCGTATTCACCCTATGTACCCCGGGCTGCTTAGCGTCCAAATGATACTCGTGCAGCATGTCCACGCACCATGGTATAAATTCAGACGATCAGATAACAAGCAAGGTTGATGCAGGGGAAGGTGCTTTATATATCTCGGGGTCAAACAGGTCCGAATCAGTCAGCCTCCGATCGCGATATTGCGCAATTCCTGTGTTCCCCCTGTGACGTCCTTACCAAGCGGTCATACTCGCCGTGCCTTCACATGCACTCCGGGTGCCAAATACTTACTCCTTGTCGAACGAGGTCTATTCAGAATCTCACGCGCAAGCACTTCAGGCTGGGGTGGCCCATAATAGGTTGTCTCATCATGTCATATCCGCATGCTCCTCCCGCGGCAACAAGACGGATCGAATCGGCATCCTTGGGGATCCCGCAGCATCATCTACCACTCGTCCGCATCTCCACTTCGTCAGGTTCCGTAGATACCGCTTGCCATCCCGCATCGGCGTTCGGTCGTCCCCGTGTTCGATCGAAACAAGACCCGAGGAAACCTGGATCATCTGAATCCCTATGCTACACGCAGTCAAGGACAACTCACCTAGCAAGAAAGGAAGTTTGGCTAGTTCGTTTCTATTCGTGAGGTAGTACACTGGTACACCAGCAAGTACAAAGCCTGTAAGCAACGTCAATTACTCTGCTGCCCAAACACTTCCCAAGATAAAACGAGCGAGTCTACGCACCAAGAACAGCCATAGCTTCAAGCGGTGCTGCTATAATCGGCATACACAACAAAAATATGGCGACAGCACAAAATGTGAGCGGCGTGATGATCCACGTTTTGTATGGTCTGATATCGTCAGAAGCAATCAAACGCAGTACGGTTGAATCGTACCTCGCAAGGTTCGGCTCTTTCACCCGCAATATGACTAGCCCGAGCACCTTGTTGATCCCGACGTTCAGTTTCCCGCATAGTGCCAGAAAGGAGTCGCGACTCACGGTTAAAAAGTAAAACGACCAAGACGCTACCACCGAAAAGTTGACCAGAGATCGGAACCCACCCCCAATAACGATAAATGCGATCGTCATTGCCGTCTGTAACATAAGGGCATTCACGGGCGTCCTTCGAGATCTGTTCAGCTTGCCAAACACAGCCGGGAGGTATCCTTCTCGTCCTGCAGCCCGGATGAGTCGTGCACTTGTAAAGGTGGCTCCTTTTGTTTTGAGTAAGCGGACGGAATGACAGCCGAGTCAAATTTACTACCGTTGAGAGCACCAAAACAAGACACTGCCACACAGATGGCAAACACAACCCCACCGATAGGTCCAAAAAGCGCACGACCAAAATCGAGTGCGACAGTGTTGCTACCAGCCACGGTTTCCTTGTCAAGTACCACTAGATACGATATGTTCGCAAGGAGGAATAATATCTTTTGTATGCATTAGCAACACCCGAGGCAGTTTCTAGAGAAATCACTTACAGAGACGATCGACATACTTAAATGAATAGTTCTGGGTATATTTTTCTCCGGGTTATATATCTCTCCACCAACGTAATTTACTTGATCCCAGCCGTCGAAAGCCCACAGACCAGAGTAAAGCGCGAGAGAATATGCTGAAGGGCTTTTACTTGAATCAGCGAACAGAGGCTCTTTGAAAGATTCCGACGCTCGTCCTCTAGCCAGCTGTACGAGACCCAAGATAGTGATTGCAATCTAGAATCGTGGTTGCCGCCCGGTCTTTGTGCGAGATGAGGTACAACGTACCAATGAGCACACCTATCAACATCAGCGTTAGTTGCATGAATGTACTCTCCGAAGATACCGCACACCTTGACGGCAGTAAACAAGACCGAAGCTCTTGTACCCATATTCCGTGTCGCCGCACATATGACGCCAACGAGAACCACTGCTATAACCGCCGTAAGTTTGATAGACCACTGGGGGATGCTACCAGGTGACACCTGGTCACGGGTAATATGCCACATAAGTCGGTTCAGGTATTCAGCAAAGATGAGACTAATGGCCGCATTAGAGCCTGCAAAGGAAAAGGTTAAGTACCCGAGTAGGTGAGAAGTGTAGGACTCGCCACATACCTGGTTTTAGCGCAGATATGGCTGTCCAAGCAAAAAGGTATGATACGAGGGGCCCATAAGCGTACGACAAATAAGCTTGTGCGCCGCCGTCTAATGGTATACTCGACCTAAGCACAGTTGAGCGATAGCTAGTGGAGTAACGCTCATCATACCCAAGTTCCGCGAAACTACTGGCGCCCGTCCATGCAAGCAATCCAGCCGTAATCCAGACTGCTAGACTTGCCCCGACGCTATGCGTATTTGCAACAATGATACCTGGCGACGAACTGGTGCCGTCAACCTCTAAAGAGAAGGCAGAGCAAACGCCAATCATACAATATTCCGGAGCCAATCTAAGGTGACGGGTCACTCCCATGAATGCGCTTGAACCATCAAGAAGTGACACACCTGCAGTCCAACGACAAGCCCGATACCTAACGGTCGACGATTCGACATCACCGAGACGAATAAAACGACGAGAGACGCGTACCCTGTATCACGCCGATGCTTTTCTCTACCCCGGGACTCTGAGCGAGGGAGGCGTCCCCTTCGCCGACGGTCGTACTGAGCGGAAGCAAGTCCGCCTGAAAGTCGAACGCCGAGAATGAAAATGTGCGTTGTCGGGCGTGTTTTGCAGCTATGGGTCCGTCCGTGAGTTCGAGGTTGCGTAGCGAGTCCGTCGAGTCGTTGGAGGACGCGTGAGCGTGATGAACTGAGCGGGGGGACGTGAAGGGGACATGTTCGCCGGAGGAGGATGTGGGGGAGGATGGAGTACGGGAACGAGCTGACGGCGGCATGCAGCAGCTTCAAGTTTGTGGTTTTGAGTTGACGTTCAAACGTTCACGCTTGTGCTGTGTCAGAGTGTGTCAGCCATGTCACCGTCAAACAGTCCCTAGCTGCTCATCGAGACTGTTGCAATCCTACTAGTACAAACCATGCTCCTGAGCGCTCAGAACACCTGCCATGTAAAGCTGGAGCCAAATGTGCCTGCCGCATGTACAGGACACGTTCATCAGGGGGACTTTAAAACGCTCATGGTCCCGCACGCTTTCGCTGGTTTCCTGGTACCCAGCCATGTCCCCCTCCCAAGATGCTCTCGCCGGTTCTACATTCTACATATCAAGTACGTGCATCTCTGTTAGATAAAGACCACCCCCAACTCATTTCCCCTAGCTATTCACATTAATCTTGCCCGCGATTCTGAATCCATTAAACTGAGGAAAGGCGACAGGTCATTGAGGGAAGTTGAGAGGCCTGTGCGTGCGGGTGAAGTGCACAAGGAAGAATTTTCTCCACCTCTGTAAGTCGTTCCATGCCTGTGCCCGTGCAATGGACCGACTGTTCTTACAGTGCCCTCAACCCCGATGACCATGTTTTCGTATCGGTCAAGTGGAGTTCCGGGCTCTTGAAACGGGCAGAAGTTGACATAGACCTCAACCTACGCGATGTTGAATGCGTGTGTGACGAACAAGGCGTACGATGTGGGTCATTTCAGAAAATTCGTATGGCATCGGGGATCACTTATATGTATCGATAGCATACCGGAAAAAGGGAAAAAACGCCGAGGTTGTGGCTACTGGCTACCACGCAGTATGTAGTATACGATGCATTTATCCACCTCCTTCACTCGATTCGCCAGTTGTCCGCGACTACACCTTCGATCGTTCAATCCTGTTCACAGTGAGTTGCACCTCTTCCCTCCTTCCCGCACTCTAAGGCTTGCCTACAGGATCCGAATCTTGGTCATCGGGAATGTAATTATAAGTCTACCTGGTGTTAAAAACAGGCTCACCTGTTTCTAGTCCGGCGTCGGCAAATCTTCGTTGATCCAGAGAGTGTTTGGCGTCGAAGCTGTTGTGAGTCGCCCAACTAACAAATAAATCCTCAGCTTGAGCTTTCCTTCCAGCAAACCTCTGACACCACGCGCGGCCTCGCTGATATTTATCGGGAGTTTATCTCTCCGACTGATGAGCGATTCGTGGTTCATGACAGCCTTGGGTTCGAGCCTTGTGATGAAGGAAACGTGGAAATAGTGAAACAGTTTATCGCCCGAAGAGCGTCTATGCCTAACCCCCAGGACCAGATTCACGCGATTTGGTAAGACGGATTCGTTGCATCGATAAGCTTTGTTGACGAAGAGATCTAGGCTCTGCCTTGAGATACCTTATGCCGGTGGCCGTCTGTTCGAAGCAGGCGTGGAAAAGTTCTTACAAGGTAGAGACGAGATTTGGGGCAAGAGTGTGTTATTTTTGCTGCGTCGTCGCCGTCAGATGCCTCACCAATGTTCTGTAGTACCCCTTGTCGTGGTGCTGACCAAGTTAGACCTGCTAGACGCTCAGATGGAGCTCGATCTACCTGACGACGAGATCCTGGAGTGCTACAAGTCGAGGTACATGAACAAACACTGCATCGGGCCTCTTTGCAAAGCAGCGGGGAGGGACATCACGTATGTCACTGCTTCCGGTGCGTTCAATTGGTGTCGCCGATGCTTCTTTCGACGAATTCTGATGGTGCTTTAGTGGGCGAAGATTACTCCGACTCTCTTTCTAACCTGATGAAGATTACCAACGAGAAACTGGTAAAGTACCTCGTCGACGAAGCATCCTGGGTTGTTCCATCCGACACGAGGCATCTACAGGGTTCTTTCTGCGCGCAGCTTGGTGGTGTTCCTAAAGGTCCCGCCATTGGAGTGTCGGGACTTCAGGCTATGTGACTTCAAACGATGTACGACGCTCACTATCGTACCGCGCCAGTGCAGTTGGCGGTCGGTTGGGTCCGCTGTTGGTACGCAATGTATGGATCCGTGTTGACGGATCGGTCGAGTTTATAGGAGCGTAACAGGCATTACCTCCTATGAGCTCACCGGATAGCTGCAAGGCTTCGTTTGCCCAGCATCTGAATCGTTGAGTGCTTATGTCCAGAGTGGTACCATGGTGTCTTGACTCTTGTGCGATATCCGGGCAACACCGTACCTCTGACTCGTCCGTTTCCGGCCTTGCCGACTCGGATCCAACGAATGTCGGCGCAACAAGCAGGCCAGACTTAATTCGACACAAACCATGCACACCGCCTGGTGACCACGAGCAAGCTTTTAGCTTCGTCACAACTCCAATGTCTCAGTTAGTGTCAACTTTACTGGCAGATACCAGCGAAGCTCAAGGAGCGTTGACTCTAGTGGTGACTCTGCGGGTTACGAGAACGTGGAAGTGGCGGCCCCGTCAAACACCTCCCTAGATCCGTGTTACCAAGCGCTCGTTTCCCCTCTTGCCCACCATCCAGCCCTACATCCCTTCCCTGGTGCCCTGGAAGAAAGCCATGTCTACCAATGATTCCGCTTCACAAGATAGTCCCAATGCACCACTCTATGTGTCCAGTATGAGCATCTCAGTCTGACGGAGACCGTGATCGACTCATTTCGCTAGCTATCGACATTAGCCTTGCGAGAGATTCAGAGAAAATGATCGAGTCGTTCCAGCTGAGGAAGAACGGCGAGCCGCTGGGAGATACGGTTCACCAGAACATTGGTGCAGGTGAACCACACCGGGAAGAGTTCAGCCCTCCTTTGTAGGATCTGCTTCGTCATTGTACGCCTGCGCTACTCATTGACCATGCTTCAGTACCCTGGGCCCCAATGACTGCATTTCGGTCTTGGTGAACTGCAATGATCTACTTCGGAAGCAAGTAAAAATCGATTTCAGGCTACGAGACATCGAGTGTATGCGAATGGAGGACGGCGGAAGATGTGGGTCATTACAAAGTGCTCCTTATCCTGGTGGATCACTCAATTTGATCAATAGTATACCGGAAAAAGACAAGGAATGTTGTAGTCGTGCTCAATGGCTACCACTCGATGTTCGAGTCGGTTCGTAGCACGACAACTATGTGTATAGGACACTCATATATTTGGTCAGTTGCTTGCGACTACAGCTCCCATCCTCAAGTCCTGTCCAAGGTGGGTTCCGATTTCCACACACGTCCTCTGTGTGTTAAGGCTCTCCTGTAGATTCCGGCTTTTGGTAATTGGGAATGTAACTGCGGTTCTTCTTGTCGATGGAGAACTAGCTCACATTTCTCTAGTCGGGCGTTGGTAAATCTTCATTGATTCACAGAGTGTTTGACGTCGACAATGTTGTGAGTGGCACAGTCACGTTTGTGCCAAAGGCTACACCCCAGCTGACTACTATTCCTTTTAAGCACACCTCCGAGAACGCTCGCGGAATTGCGGACATCAATCAGGAGTTTATATCTCCGAAGAATGACCGATTCGTGGTTCATGACAGCCTCGGCTTCGAATCTGGCGATGGAGAGAACATTGAGGTGGTGAAGACCTTCGTCGCCGAGAGACTGGCCCGGCCTCGGCTCGAGGATCGACTTCACGCGATCTGGCAAGAATGTCCACTGCATCATTTATTCTCGCTCACGAAGAAATCCAGGCTTTGCCTCGAAATACCCTCTGCTGGTGGCCGTCTACTTAAAGCTGGCGTGGAAGAATTCCTACAGCGTAGGGATGAAATTCTGGGAAAGAGTTCGTTAAATTTCAGCGTTGTGGCCGTGTAACTTACCAACGCTCTGTAGTCCCCCTTGTCGTTGTCCTCACCAAGTTGGATCTCCTGATGGCCCAGCTAGACATCAGCCTACCGGCAGACCAGGATCTAGAGCAATACAAGTCAAAGTACCTGAGTGAACACTGCATCCAGCCTCTCTACAGAGCGACAGGAAGCAGCGTTGCACACGCCACCGTTTCTGGTATGTTGGACTATCGCGAACTCTTGATACACAGTTTCATGGTACTATAGTACAGGAGGGTTATTCTGAATCTCTTACTGAGCTTGTCAAGGCCACGTTGAAGCATATGGATGACTATTGCGCTAACGATGCGCCACGGATCGTCGCATCCATTGCTCAACGTGTCAGTATTAAGGAGAAGATCGAGTCATCAATAATGTACGTGAGTTTGGTACCTGTCTATACCTAGTTCCTGTCTAACGTATCGTGTCACAGGATCGGGAAGAAGAGTATGTTTAGATCAAGAGATCAGTCAGATTCTAACGACAACCATAGAGTATTGGAGAATGCTACTGGAGACTTTCGTCTTTCGCCGCCACACGTTGAAAGAATGCTTGAATGTTATCTGCAGTGACATTATCACCGTCTGGAACTTCGTTGACCCGGATAATGTATGTTTGACACTATCCACTGAAGTCGTTCAGGTGATGAACGAATTATAGTGTTTGCCAGTGATGAGCAACAAGATCATCGAAAATCTACTTCACCCGGACAATCCCGATGCCAGTGCTGATAGTGGTGCATCGACCGGGTGAGCGGTTTGGCCAAAGGTCCCTTTGGATCGTGCCTGACGAAGAAGTTACCTTCCAGGGTCCTGTGCTGTTGTTCACTGAAAAATATCTACCTCTTTAGTAAAAAGGTCGCAAAAATCGTCACGGTTTTCATCGTGGACTTGATCTGCGTCATGCAGATCGTTTTCCTCTTGACCTCGGGCGGGGTCTCCCGTGTGACCCTCGATACAACCAACTGGGCGCTGAAGGTGTACGCGAAAACCCAAAAGTTTGTGCATGCGCGTGTCAGTGCGTTCGATGGGAAAATGGGGTCGCGCGACCACGTCTTGGACCAGGACCAGGTCGAGGCATTAATATGGCGCTACAGTATCACGGGTCAGGAATTTGAAAACTTGAGGAAGAGGATGATCGAAGGGACGACTTCACATCCGAGTCAGGAGATGATCGAAGAGACGATTTCGCATCAGGAGGTGATGGATGCGACTTTGCATCAGGAAGTGTTGATATTTTCTGTTATTATTACTTATGATTGAATTTCAGAGCCGTAAAATGGGATATAGTTTGATCAGCAATTGCAAACTAGACTTCACTAAGGCCATAGATCGGTGCCAATTTGAAACGAGTCCAAGCGCAGGTCTGACCACTTTAGCCAATACTACCTCAGTTTACTCGCAACAACCCCAAGAGTTGGTATGTACTATGTAGGCTCACGGTGGCAGGTTCCTTGCTACACAGACACCCCCATGGACAGCTGACGATAGGTCCATAGGCTCATCCCGTCAAAAATCAGCTCTAGATTCATGTTATCGAGCGCTCAGAATGTCCTCCACGTGAGTCGAAGCCAGCCGTTTCCACAGCATGCACGCAACATGTTCTCAAACCAGGCCAGCGAATGACCCTGAAGCGCTCGTTTCCCCTCTTGCCCACCATCCAGCCCCACATCCCTTCCCTGGTACCCTGGTAGAAAGCCATGTCTCCCGATGATTCCACTCTACGAAACAATCCCAATGCACCACTCCATGTGTCCAGTACGAGCATCTCAGCTTTACAGAGACCGCGATCGACTCATTTCGCTAGCTATCGACATTAGTCTCGCAAGAGATTCCGAGAAAAAGATTGAGTCGTTCCAGCTGAAGAGGAACGGCGAGCCGCTGGGAGATACGGTTCACCAGAACATCGGTGCAGGAGAAGAGCACCGGGAAAAAATCAACTCTCCTTTGTGGGATCTGCTTCGTCGCTGTACGCCTGCGCCACGCGTTGACCATGCTTCAGTACCCTGGGCCCCAATGACTGCATTACGGTCTTGGTGAACTGCAATTGTCGACTTCGGAAGCAAATAAAAATTGATTTCAGGCTACGAGACATCGAGTGTATGCGTATAGAGGACGACGGAAGATGTGGGTCATTGCAGAGTGCGCCTTAGCTTGGTGGGTCGCTCATTTTGATCAACAGCATACCGGAAAAAGACAAGAAATGTTGTAGTCGTGCTCAATGGCTACCACTCGATGTTCGAGTCGGTTCGTAGCACGACAACTATGTGCACATGCCACTCATACATTTGGTCAGTTGCTTGCGACTACAACTCCCATCCTCAAGTCCTGTCCGAGGTGGGTTCCGATTTCCACATACTTCCTGTGCGTTAAGGCTCTCCTGTAGGTTCCGGCTTTTGGTAATCGGGAATGTAACTGCCGTTCTTGTCGATGGAGAACTAGCTCACATTTCTCTAGTCGGGCGTTGGTAAATCTTCGCTGATTAACAAAGTGTTTGGCGTCGACAATGTTGTGAGTGGCAAGGTCACGTTCGTGCCGTAGGATACGCCCCAACTGACTGTTCCCTTCAAGCACACTTCGGAGAACACTCGCGGAATTGCGAACATCGATCAGGAGTTTATGTCTCCGAAGAACGACCGATTCGTGGTTCACGATAGCCTCGGCTTCGAGTGCGGTGATGGAGAGAACATTGAGATAGTGAGGAAATTCGTCGCCGAAAGGCAGGCCAGGCCTCGACTGGAAGATAGACTTCACGCGATCTGGTAAGGATGTCCACGGTTTCATTTATTTTCGCTCAAAAAGAATCCCAGGCTTTGCCTTGAGATACCCTACTCTAGTGGGCGTCTGCTCGAAGCTGGCGTGGAGAGGTTTCTACAACGTAGACATGAAATTTTGGGAAAGAGTTCGTCAAAAAAATTTCCGCATTGCGGTCCACGATTTACCAGCCGTCTATAGTTCCGCTTGTCATTGTCCTCACCAAGCTGGATCTCCTGGTGGCACAGCTGTATATCGACCTACCGGAAAACCAGGACCCAGAGCAACAAAAATCAAAATACCTGACCGAACACTGCATCCAGCCTCTCCAGAGAGCAGCAGGAAGCACCGTTGCGCACGTCACCGTTTCTGGTATGTTGGACTATCGCGAACTCTTGATAGACAGTTTCTTATGGTACCATAGTACAAGATGGTTATTCCGACTCTCTCACCGACCTAGTCAAGGCCACGTTGGAGCATATGGACGACTATCATGCTAACGATGCGCCACGGATCGTCGCATCCATTGCTCAACGCGTCAGTGTTAAGGAGAAGATCGAGTTATCAATAATGTACGTGCATTTGGCACCCGATTTTACCTACTCCCTGTTTAACATCCCTTGCCACAGCGTTGGGAAGAAGAGTGCGTTTAGACCAAAGGGATCAGTCAGATTCTGACGATAACCGTAGAGTATTGGAGAATGCTCTTGAAGAGCTCCGTCTTTCGTGGCCACACGTTGAAAGAATGCTTGAAAGTCATCCGTAACGACGTTATCACCGTCTGGAACCTGGTTGACCCGGACAATGTACGTTTGACATTATCCACTGGAGTCGTTCGAGTGTTGAACGAATTGTAGTGTTTGGCGGACGACAAGATCATCGAAGATCTACTTCGCCCGGACAATCCCAATGCCAGTGCTGGTGGTAGTGGTGTATCAACCACGTGAGCTGTTTGGCCGAAAGGTCCCTTTGAACCGTGCCTGACGAAGGAGTTACCTCTCAGGGCTTCGTTCGCCGGTCTACTCGCTTCGGCGGGTGAACTTTTCAAGGGCCTCTCAGGGTCCGGGGAGCCCACGATGGCCATCCTAGCCCCCGTTGCAGGTGTGGTGGTCACGCTCTTACAGACGACGTACGAAGCGTATCAAGAGGCGTGAGTAGATTTTCATGCCGCCCTCACTTTGCTGAAAAATATCAATATCCGCCCCTTTAGTAAAAAGGACGTGAAGATCCTCATGGCTTTCATCGTGGACTTGATCTGCGTCATGCAAATCATCTTCCTCTTGACCTCGGGCGGGGTCTCCGGTGTGACCCTCGACACAACTAATCGGGCGACGAAAGTGTACGCGGACAAAGCCCAAAAGTTTGTGCACATGTGTGTCAATGCGTTCGATGGGAAAATGGGCATACTTGTTGGCTCGCGCGACCACGTCTTGGACCAGGTCGAGGCATTGATATGGCGCTACAGCATCACGGATCGGGAATTTGAAGACTTGAGGAAGAGGATGAAGGAAGAGATGGCTTCGAGTTCTTCGTGATCATTATTCAGTAGTACTTTTACATGTACATGGCTAGCCTCTATTAACTCGCTGCAGGATTATCAAGTTTCCACGAGGGTCACCTTCAAAGCCTGCATATTGAGAGCGACTAAGTTGAGTTGAGTTCTGTCTAGGTATATTGATGATAGTGGGTGGACGTGATTACCACTGAGACTGGTTGAGAAAGTATTTTTGGCGAGCTTCCCGACTGAGGATATGGACTGCAAAGTTTCCTGCGTCGACCATTGCCCAACCGTGATGGCCGTGTCGTTTGGCGTTCCGGGGTAGAGGCATGGGTGGGTCCGTTTTCAGTAACTACGAGGTATGAAAAACTGTGCAAGAGAGAGATGAACCAAACTCGACTTGCCGTTTTCCGGACCAATCTGACCACGGCCTCGATGGAACCCCGGTTTTCGGTACCCTCCTTGACCTTGGTAGGGTTGAGTACAACCGTAAGGGGCATTGCTTCGCGAGCGACATTACCTGCGCGGTCACGACCCAATTCCAGATACCAGCTTGATCATCTGTGATGCCCTCTCCAGAATAAGTTCTGCCGCGACCTCGCCGGCCCTTGGGTATCGTTTTTGGTAACGGTGGTCCAGGAGGGGTGGGGGAGGGTTCCTTGACCTCAAGGGTCGAGGGTTCCAGAAAGGGTGATCGACTGAGGGTATGGAAGAGATCCTTTATTGGGACAGGAAGGTCAGGGGGGAGGTCGTGCGACTTTGGGAGGAGGTGAGGTGGAAGTTGTCGAGGGTTGGCTGGTTCGGGTTCTACGAACCATGGCCGTGTAGAGAGATCAGAGAACAAACGCCAGGTTCTTGGACGACGGAGAGCGTGCATGATGTGAGCCAATCAGGAGCGTCGGAAGTAGCCGACGGATCCAAGGAAGGGTTGTTCTCACCGACGCAATTGCGGGCACAAGAGCACTCTGCACAACAACGTCATGGGACTACGAGCCAGCGTCGTCGTATGCGTCACCTCCTTTCTCCTTGGTGACCAGCTTTTCCTTCTCTTTCTACCTCTCATCTCATTCGACACAATCTAGGGTCTCTATTTACCCACTGGATCGCCGACTCTTTGACGCTCTGGAAGTCGCCCGTCACCGACGAACATCTATGGACCGCCGCCTTGTACTATTCAATACTGACCAAAGGACCCTCACAAATCCTCTACCTTCTCACCGCCATCGTTATCCTTGGCGGTACAACCATTTTCTGGAGCTTCCGAGAGGGTGAAGCCGGAAACCTCATGTTCGATGGGGGAAGTATATGTGCGTGTTACGCTCCAGGACTTCATCTCTCTCTCATGCCTTTGTAGTCCTCTACGGTATAACCGTCATCATGTACATGTACTCTGTCCTCCCGAGTTCGTCCTTGTCTGTTTCATCCGGTTTGACACGGAACGTGACCAATTCCCACTAGACCTATTCGAAAAATTCACATCTATTCCGATACACTCAGCAAAGGACGCATTTCCTCGATCATTGCGTTCACCGACACTTGACCTCGCATCGAATCACCTCGTTTGCAGCGTGGCGCTCACCGGCGTATTGATTCTTCAAGCCGGCCGATGGTGGGCCGAACTTTCTGATGGAGATGATGAACCCTATTTACAAGAAAAAGACGACCCGGCCACCGAAAGCCAGTCGGCTGCTGTGTCCAGTGCCTCGCAACCAGATAAGCATTAAAATGGCTGGTTTGGTCGTGACCTTGGTTTAGCATCTGCACATTGCGGTACCCACTTCATCTCAATCACTCGGTTTGTATCGAATCCCCATGGACACGTTATCGAATCTTTCGTCCTGCTCACGGTTATCTCAATTTACGTCGTTGCTGTTTTGATATCTCGCATTCCAAGCATGCTATCTCACACACCCCTCCCCACGCCTGACGCTAGGTGTCCGTCTTTTCTTGCTATCTTGTAGAAGGGATCAATCGGTCAGGCACCGCTACAGTGCTTTCTCTTGGTGTCAATGAACTACTCAAAGCGGCAACTGTCGTATATCCGAATTTTTGTTCATGATTGACATGTCGGTAGATGGAGGATCGCTGTCTTTATTAGAGCAGGCTGGTGAAAGAGCATTGCACTGTGGTACACTACCGCGAGCCTGAGGTGAGATCAACATGCTGTTCTGCCATAACGGTCGACACCGCCGATTGGGCGGCGGCCCTAGGTTGGACCCTATTTAACAAAAAAGGTACACCGCTGGTTGACCAGTGAACACGACACCAAACCACCCACTTACGCTGAAACGCGACGCTCGTACTTTCATTTAGAATACCATGCTCAGTTACGCTGAAGAGCGCGCAGCCAACATTGCACGCAACCAGCAAATCCTCGCGAGTCTGGGCGTGGAGGAATTGAAACCTAGCGCTGAACCGAAGGAGACGCGCCATGGGCATCAAAAGAAAGCCAAAGGCGCCAACAAAAGAAAGGCGAACGCGGACTCGGATTCGGATGCGGACGAAAAGCCACTCGCCAAGGCTGCACGCGTCGCCGATGATGAAAACGCTGCGCCCCAGGACGAAGCATCGGGACGGAGTCGCAGGCGAAGCTCACGTGTCGCGGGTAAGCCTTCGGACGCGTTGACACGCGTCGAGCAGTCCCGTGGCGTGCCGCGGCCCATATCTGTGAAGGCGCTTGTCGAGGGTACCACGAAACCAGCGAAGCGGGAGAGGCAACATAACCCGTGAGCAACGCTGTTCTTTGATCTCCTGGGGCCGACGCTGATTAACGCGTTTGGGTCCTCAGAAAAACGTATGGAGCAATTCCTGGCATCGAAGTTGGCTCGTGGTGGGCATCTAGGTACGTCCCTTTATTGAAGTTGGTTCTGACACATTCTTGAACTGCGTGATATCAGAGAGGAGTGTTCAAACGATGCTATTCATGCGTGAGTCGGTTCTTGTCTAGTCCCAACGTGTTCTTATTTTCGTTCTCGGAATCCAAGCCCATGGGTTAGTGGCATTTCTCCAGGGCCGGACGGGGCTTATTCCATCGCGCTCTCGGGAGGCTACGATGATGATGTTGATGATGGATATGCATTGTAAGTGCATCGTTCATATGCTACTACACTTCACTTAGATGGCGGCTTCTAGTACATACACGGGTGCAGGAAAGTTGGAATTTTAACACATACGTTCCTTGTGAAATAACTGATGTTTACCACTACAGGCGGTAGGGATCTCAAAGGGACGAAAGCCGCTCCAAAAAACGTGAGTGGACTTGCTGACTCTCGGGGAGTCGTTTTAACCATGATCTCAGCTTCGAACTGCTGAACAAAGCTTTGACCAATCGTTTGAACACAATCATAACAGGGCACTCAAGGTAGGCCCAACGTCGCACCATACTCGTTTTCGTCTGCTCAACGTTCCTCTTATTAAGCGCTCTGTGGAGACCGGCATGCCTGTGCGTGTTATCAGAGGATACAAGCTTCAATCGAAGTATGGACCAAGCGAAGGGTGGGTAGGAGTACCGGATTTTCTCTACGCCATGATCGAACTTCCTTCACAGATATCGCTACGACGGCCTGTACGCTGTGAAGAAGGTAAGCAACCCAAGACCATGTCTGAGTGTAAGCTGACTGGTTGCCGTCGCAGCACTGGCAAGAAAAGGGCCTCAACAAAGGCGGCTTTCTGGTGTGCAAGCTTGCGTTTGTGGTCGGTCCTCTCGCGTTTCGCTCAAACCCGCTGTACTGACACCGCGTGGCGCACGCTGCCATCTTCTTAGCGTTTGCCAGGTCAACTGCCTATCCCTGTCAAGGGTATGAAAGGAGAAGATGCCGACGAGGTAGACTGACGGTGAACAACGGAGAGTCTGTCGCTGACGGGGAGGATTAAGCATTAATCGATCACTTCGGTTTGGCTTGACGATCTGCTTGCTTCCATTGTGGATATTGACCTTGCATATTTAGTATACTCAATTTTATTACCCTAGTGTCATATAAATGGTATCGCGAAGATCAATGTCTTGGTAAAGATGCCCTAAAATTCTGATACGACAGACGGTCATCATATGGTCCTGCGGTGATCGCTGGAACTCCGTGAGAGGAGCGCCGCGACCCCCACAGCTCGCACGCCGGAAATCGGGGGTGTGATTCAGCCGCTGTCTGCTGTCGATCGTCCCTGTGCACTTTCCTCCTCGCTTTCACCACCACTCAGGAAACCTCGACTCTAGTCCGCACAGTCCTACCCTCAGAATGTCGACAGGCGATACAGGGACCTCCAAGCCAAGTTTGGCCGCTTCCGGATCCTCGTCGTCGGGCGCGCCAACGCTGGCAAGACGACCACCCTCCAGAGGATCTGTAACTCGACGGAAAACCCAAAGATCTACGATAGCGACGGGAACGAGGTGCGTGTCCAGGTCGTTGGACGCCGTCGTGTTTTGTGCTGAAACGTGCGATAGGATCGATCTGTCGCAAGTCGAAGGAACGAGAGAGGTGTGCCGTGGGGTCTTTTCACGTTGCGTCGAAGTCTCCGTGACGACTCTTTTGGTAGCGCGGCATCCACAACATCGAGCACGAGCTGCTTTTCCGGAGCAACGATAAGCTGGTTTTTCACGACTCTCAGTGATCCTGGGAATGGTGGCCTTTCTGGCACTAGAGTTTCCTTGAACTCGAGCTGACGCCGGTAAACCACCAGCCGTCTTATACAAATGGAGTATCCCCCAAAGGCCTGTGTACGGATTCAAGGTGAGTTTATGCTCCACTTATGTATATACTAGGTCCCCCTCGGTGACATTGTACCCCAGAAGTGCACCGGAATGATGAGGGATGTAGCAAGCTCTTGGAAACCACTGCACAAGTCCTTGGTGAAGAAGCCTTGCAGATGTTGCTGATCTCAGCCCAGGAGGCAAATATAGGCCTCTGTGTGGGGTTGGGCGGACAATATGTGATGTCTTGGATCGGCTAACTCTTGCTGTAATGAAGCTCGGTAGGGGTTACAGCCTGAGCCTGCCGGGTATGGCGTGAGCAGCTGCAAGAGGACGAGCGTTGCAGGGAGGCTTTGCTGAGCGGAGTTTGAATATAGGGTCCAGTCCCATCTGCCGCCCGACCCCTGTCTCCCAAGAATGTCCTGCGACGCACTCAATCTCTCCTATTTGACATGGGGTTCCCCACTCAAGACCATGGGTGTTGTTCAAATTTCGTCCAACGAGAGTTGTGCCGAACTCAGGACCTTGATTCCCAGTGAAAAGTGGACATATGGAAATAGTGGCACAGCGATGGAGATGTGCGGAATAGACGTCAGTGCATCTAGATAGACGAATGGCACAAATAGTAGATTTCCAGTCTAC
>JBBPOD010000454.1:0-18781 GCA_038091255.1 Tylopilus intermedius | reverse complement strand
CGCAAGTCTGGCAAGGCGCCGAAGCGGAACAAGAACAAGGCGGACATGGCGGGGCTCGTCGGTGGGGACAGCGACAGCAGTGCGCTCACGCAGGAGAGCGGGGACGAGGCAGCGTTTACGCCCCGGGAGAGCGTCGTCACGGGGACCGACGCGGGCACGGACTATGAGGACGAGCAGGAGGTGCAGGAGGTCTCGCCAGGTGTGTCATGGCGTTGCGAATGCGGAGTGGATCATAACGACTTTTTCAGTGTCGGTACCACCAAAAGCGGGCCGCGGTGGTCGGGTGTCAAAACTGGGAAGAGGTACGGCGGGAAGGGCCAGAGCAGGATCAACAAGCCTCGGTCGCGGTGGAAAGAAAAGAAAGAAATAGACGTTCATGCTGCCTTGGCCAAGCAATGGGTCATACATGGGTAACATTTATCTACACGACAGATGGAGCTGGGCACTACGAGTACATGCTTGTAGAATTAGTCCGACATCACCGCATCTTCTGGAGGCTTATTACCGCTGGCTCTCTGGCTGCGTCGCTCAGCAACAAAGGCGTCTATCCTCGCCTTCAGTTCCAAATCTATATACCCAAGTCAATACAATGCAGTAAGAAACATCAAAGGAACTTGCCCGGAATGACCTCGCTGATCGTGAGTGGTGCACGGTTGAACGGATCCTTGGTGTCCGATAAGAGGTGCGACTTGATCGTAGCACGGTCAATAACTGTTCGGGACGACGGCAAAGTGACTGGGTCACGCATCAGCGTAAACATCAATGGATCTACACTCGCAGCGTAGTTTAGCTGTGGAAACTGTTGAGAAGAACAAGCCCATACCCAGGAATTCGTCCGGAACCTCTCCCAAATCCTCCTCAGCCTCGATCGCCGCTTTCGCCTCCTCGACCTTGGTAATGAACGATTGTATCTGTTCGAGCTCGATTTCCGACTTCAATACCATCTTTCGAGACCGCGCGATCGCCATCTCAAACAACTCCCTCCTGTAACTGCGCCCATCGTTGGCAACCGCGCGCGCAAACTCGTCCCGGTCGCTCAGGTTCAGATAGACCTGCAAGATGTCGCTGAGCAGCAGCTTCGGGTCAAAGTGATACTTTTCCGGCTCTTTGACGCGCAGCTCTCCACACTTGGGACCGACGAGCGCTTCGAGGTTGTAATCCAGCATGGCCGCGAGCTTGTCCACGATTTCGGGCATCATGAACGGCGCCTTGGTCTCTGCAGTAAAGTCCCTGAGTAACCCCACGGTCGACTTGCCGAGGGTAATATAACTAGACGCATGTCGCTCGAGCCCGCGGAGCGTGCCTTCCCGTTCGCGGCGGTACTGAGCAGGCCGAGCTGCCCACGCCGTTTGGTCGCGCATCTCCGTCTGGATGTTGTGAATTTGCGTCAGTTCGCTCAGCGACTCGTCCATGAGGTAGGTGACGTCATTGATCATCAAATTGATGAAGCGCACGAATTTTTCGACGTTCCTGTCAAAGATGTGTCAGTAAAAAACACCTTTCTCTGGCGAGATGTGCCCCTCACGTTGCTTCTGTGTTGAGTGCCTCCCTGTGAACAGGATTACTCCAGATCGCTTTCAGGATGTATGCAATGTTCCTCCTTCAGGTCCCGTCAGACCCAATTAATTAAATCAATAATAAGCAGAACTTGCCTAGCGTCTAAGAAGTGAACGCAACGTTAAAAGCATCTTCGCATCAAGGGGATGAGTACTCACTAAATTTATCGTAGAACTGTGAACTTGCCCCTGTCTGTTCAACCTCTATTCGGAATGCCCGTCTCGGAATCAACAACATTCGAGTGTGCAAAAGGCAAAGTATCCTTACCGGTATAGAAGTGTGTCAAAGCCGGGATCAAATGCTTCAAAGCCAAAGGATGGCTATTAAGCGCTCCGCCCAAAATTCCGTTTCGTTCATTTCCATAAGATAGGACGCCATAAAACACCGCCTGACAGATATATGGGTATCATCTACCAGGACTGCCGGTGTACGCACCTCGTTAATCTTGGCCTTCAGGAACGGGTTCATGATGTACCAGGTTGATGTCAAAAAGGTGAGAGCAAACACGAGTAGTTCGTCTTTCCCGGACAGATCCAGGCTGTTGGGTGAGTGTCTGGAAAACTCGTTCATAAATATGTGTTGAGAGCGTCAGAAGAACGGCGTACCGAGTAACGAAGAGGAAAAACTCCACTACATCTTCCAAGATATATTCGGGAAGTACCCTAAATGACATGGGAACTTCCTGGGGGAGTGGTAATCTGCAAAAGGCTCAACAAGAAATCCCACGTTTGCAGGAAATATACGTACTCGACCAGGGGGTTAGGATGCAAACCCTTGGGTTCAGCCCTGCGTATCAACCAGGTCGACACGAAGTTGGTAAAACCGATATATCGGAGAACAAAATCTGGTTCAAGCAATTGCACTCGGAACGCGAGTTGATGCGCTTGAATCTTGGCCATTTCTGCCTGAGTGATAAATGTGAATATCGGGTATCCTGTAGGTGGAGCACGCGTACCTTCATTTGGTTGAGGGCTGCCTCCGTTCGTGCGTGGACTGGACTCTGTAAAATCATGTGAGCACAGAATAGACGGGCCGTGGAGCAAAGGCGACTAACACCCGTCCAAGAACCATCGCCATTGATCATATCGTGGTGACGCTGCAATTCGTCGTGATGCTTGGCAAAGTCGTCGTACGTCTGCGTCGTTTTAAGGTAACCATAGTGGCCCATTGCGTTGCAGAGATAAAAGATTTCAGATATAAAGTGAGGTGTTGCAGCTGTCCCCAGTATAAAGCACCCGCACTCGATTGCCGGAATTTAAGCAGCTTACCGTTAGCCCTGTTTTCTTCTGCCCATTGTGATGCCTCTTCCGATGTGGCTTTAATGCGGGTCTCCTCTCTCACATCGATACGATTCGATACAGCAAAGTACAACGAATCGATGCGATCCATCTACCTTGGTCATGAATCATAAGAACCCCGAAGTAAAGCATAACATACCTTGGAGTATCGCGCATCGATAAAAGGCTCCGCAAAGCGAAGAAGTACGCTTTGTAGGTTGACCATGAAGCTGTCGCTTGCGACCGTTTGAGGATCCACCTGAAATGACATGAGCATCGCAGACAAAAGCTAAACGTGTGCACATACCTGCATCCCGGCTCGCTTGATGTTCAGCTTAATGACAGTAGCGAAATACTGCAACACTGCTTCCCTAGACTCGGCAGATGCCCGTACGAGAGTGTTGAATATTTGGAAGAGTGACGACTGTGGGTGGGTGGTTAACACACTGGCTAACTTGTTATGGCCTGCTTACCTGTAGGCTCTTCACCGTACCCCTCAGACTAGCGGTAGAGGACTCCACGTCATTCCGCGAACGTTGGGTGGCTTCGGAGAAATAACTGTGAGCGATAGCAGGCTGTAATGGCTGTCATGGGTTGAACCTGTCACAAATACATACTGCAGCTTACCCATTCCCTACTGAAGACCCCAAGTCGACACAGAGGACCCATCAGCGTTAGCGTCTCAAACATGACCGCCGGAGCATGTGGTGCATTCCACTCGGGCAGTCTAGTAAACATGACTGCTATGCTCTTGATGGAGACAAGTGCTTCCACCCCACTGACTACGCCTCGCCAGGAAGAGTCGCCTCCTGCCAGGCCTTCGACTCGGAACAGAGACGGATGAAATAGAAGTAGTCGCACAACAGGTCCAAGCACGCCGTCAATCTCGTTATCCGGTTCGAACCGTCGGGCAAGGTCTTGAAGAAAGGGTTCAACTTCTGTTGGAGAGAGGACATAATTCGGAGAGGAGACGGTTGTGAGTGGCGTGGAGAGAGCAGACAATGACAGCAGCGATGCAACTAATTCAGGGGGACCGAGTTGTCGCCTGTATGAATCATAAGCGCGGGGTTACATGACGCGCAGTTTAACACGCACCCAGTGGGCTGGGAGAACATTTCCGGTTCCTGCAGAGTTAGACCCGTATAGCTGATGACAAGATCCCGAATCTTCTCAAGAAGGGAAGATGCTTTCTGCGTCTCGTTTACAGGATTCTGTGGAATCAGGCATGAGCACTTTGTACACACCATCACGTTCGCCCTCACCTTCTTCATGAGGTTCGCTCTTGCGCTGTTGAGGCGTTTCCAGCAGCCGACCAAATACTCGTACACCGTCATGTCGGATGGGAGGGAAGCGAGCACGGAAACATAATCTAAATCATCCCTGGAGAAGGCTCTGTGACGGACGAAACGGGCGCGTCGATTGGACTCACGACATTGCCTCAGGATTGAGGTCCAAGCGTGATATAAGAAGGCGATCTGCAATGTCCCCGGAGAGGTTCATCGTGGAGGCTGTTGCATGTCCTGGTCAGCGGTACAAGGTTGGACGGAGACCTGACGCACCATAACCCTCTGATGCGAGTTCGACCTCGAGGCTCTTGAGCCACACGATCTCATAGTTGCTACGTTCCGCTACTGTGCGCTAGTAATTGTTAGACGTCTAAGACGGCAAACGGTGTAATTGCATGTACCTTGAGCGTCACTTTGAATATCTGTGCCAGCGTCTCATCTTCCCAAGTCTGGAAATCGAGCTTGGTAAGTGGAAGTGACTTCCTCTTGAGCGGTACAGAGGATTGCTGGGCGGGTGGGGGAGTTGTCAGGGCTGGTTTCGGTTGAGCCAACCTGGGTGCTGGCGGGGGTGTGGGTGTGGACGTGGACGTAGCAGCGTCGCGGTCGGGCGATGGCGCGCTTGATCGCACCTGCAACTTTGCGAGACGCTTTTCGCGGATCTAAAGGGCGGTTCAGCGTCGTTACGACCGACAACATGGAGGGTCCGTACGCGATC
The DNA here is from genome assembly GCA_038091255.1 of Tylopilus intermedius. NCBI lineage: Eukaryota > Fungi > Basidiomycota > Agaricomycetes > Boletales > Boletaceae > Tylopilus > Tylopilus intermedius. The sequence goes on along the minus strand of JBBPOD010000454.1, from coordinate 13,946 downwards.
TGCGTCGTCCTGTGGGTCTGTCATGGCGGTCGTACTTAGAGGTTGTATGGACACACGTGACCAAGACCCTCCTTGGCCATGTTCTTGTCGAGGCTGTTCGCGACGGCGCGCTCGTTCTCGACGTCGGCCATCGTCCATTTTCCAAAGCTCAAGACACACAGCGGCGCGAAAAAGAGATGGCGCGCCATTGCCAGCGGAAAGTTTAAACGAGTCTGTGCGTCCTCACCGAGCACGACCGGATCGACTGACTTGGTGCCAGGCTCATGCCAATCATTCGCACAAGAATGTCTCAAAGAGACCCGGACGGAAAAACAACCTCGCTCAAACGACCTATTCTAGTCCATCCCAGACGGCCACCCTGAAAAAGCTGCTTCCGTATGCATGAGCAGCGACATAGGTCAGTCAATCCACTATAGCGTGCCATAGACATGTCCTTATGTCTACAACAGACTCTCCGTGGTATCCGCCATGTATCCTAAATCTCCCCTTACCTATAGATTAATTGCGCTCTTCTACCCCCACCTCGTCCATCGCGTGCTTCGACGCCTCGACGGACTTCTTTCCACCACCACCACCAAAGAATTCCCGGATGCCCCGTTGCTTAGGGTCATGCTTGACAATTCCCTTCTGGCGTTTCTTGAGAACAGTCGTTATGAAATATAACAGGGTCATGAATACGCGACTTACGACGTTCAGGGTGTGCTCGTGTCGATTTACGTCGGTCACCGTGACGATTAGTGGCGGTAAGTTCTCGAGTTCACCGTTTCCTTGTGGTACTTCTGTGCCAGGCTGCACGCGCTTGGTCAGGCTACGCGTCCAAAGGCAACAAACGTTACCTTGGCTTGTACGGTGACTCTGGTCCAAGCGGTATTCGCCAAGCCTCTGTAATCCTCGGTCGGTGGGCCCCCGTCGCTCCGCTTGAGCAGAGCGGGTACGAGTTCGCTAATGCAGATGCCATGGCTAACCACAGCAATGTGCACATCCTGGGCACCCGAGGAAATCGCTCGAGCAAGGTAGGACTTCAATACGAGATCCTGAATAGCACGCTCCGCACGTTCGGAAACGTCATCCACAGACTCTCCGTTGGGGAATCTCTCGCCTCTCTCGAACAAAACTGGGTATTGACCATCTCTGAAGTGATCCTGGAGGGATTTATTGGGAGTCCGGCTCAAGAGCCACGGACGGCCCTCGGCATCGCCAAAGTTTTGCTCTCGGAGGTCAGAGTCTACTTTGAAGGATGGCTTCGGATCGGGTTGGCCATCGAAGAGAGCTACAGCCGTTGCGTGAGCACGCTTGAGGTCCGAGGTTATGATCGCTTCGAGGCGGATGTTGGCATAGGATTCGCCGAGTGCCTTGGCTTGCTATGGATGGCTGAGATGAGGTATGAATGGGAAAAGAAATCGGTTCTGCTCACGCGTACACCTGATGGATGGATTGGTCGATGGTGGGTAGATCACAGTGAATGACACTCACCGAGTTCGCTTAGTTCTGCGTCTTTGTAGCCTGCCCAGAGCGGTTTCTACCAGAGATAAGCCACGATTGATTTGTGCGATGCTGCTGCTGCTCACGAGGTTGTCGAGAGACTCTCCGTGTCTGATCTGTGGGGTGGTCAGCGCTCGAAATCCGCGACGAGGACGTGCTTACAAACGATACGACCAGCATCGTAGAGAATGTTGTCGAGTGTTCCTCCGAAAGGCTTGCGCGTCCCCGAGCTTACTTATAAGTCATCCTCTCGCTCAGCGCTTGTTTCTTCACTCCCATCATGTCCCTCTTGTCCGTCGGCCAGCAATGCTCAGAGTCCTCGTGTCTCCTCGTCGACTTTTTGCCGTTCAAATGTCAGCATTGCTCAATGAATTTCTGCGGCGACCACTTTCAAGTCGCTGCTCATCGCTGTCCACAATACGATGAAAGCAAGCACAACCGCGTCGCTCCCAGCTGTGAGTCGCTCGCGCCTCGACCATTCGCAATTGCTCACACACTTCCCAGGTCCGTTGTGCAATACCCCAGTGGCAATACCCCCTGGAGAGGATCCCAACATCCGCATGGAACGTCATATCAGTGCAGAGTGCAGTGTCATGACGGGGAAGTCTGGCAGGACCCGGTCTCAGCCCGTCTGTGCACGCGGTAAATGCGGCAAGGTTCTCTATGCACCGATCGCTTGCAACGTACGTTCTGTGCTATCATTCGTTCAAGCACGGCCTGACGCAGTCCGTAGGCCTGCAAGAAGCAGTTCTGTCCCCAGCATCGCTTCCCAAAGGACCACAGCTGTTCGAGCCATGCGTCGGCCATAGCCTCCACTTCTAAATCGCGCAGCACACTTTCGTTACCGAGCTTCAAGCTCCCCACCAAGACTCTCACCACGCAGACATCGAATGCATCCAGTCCTCACATCCAGTCTCTGCCTTCATCGTCTGGCACTTCGACTCCGTCGAATATGCCTGCCTTGAGCATCCCTTTCTCAAAGACTGATCGGTGAGTCAAGTCTCGGCCCTCTCGCTCAGTAAACACTCATAACCCCTTAGCACTCTTCCTTCGCCCACTTCCTGTCCTAAACCTACATCACCCCCACCATCACCGTCGTCATCATCGCCCACTATGTCATCGAAACCATTACGGACATGTCGTACGCACTCCAACCCGCAAATCGCGAAACTTCTGGACCCCTTGTCTTTCGTTCCACCATCTATTTTTGCCACTGCGTAATACATCGTTAGTCGTGCCAGGGCAGAAAGAGAGAGCAGGCGAAAGGCCATGTTGGAACGCGCCAAGAAAGGGGTGGGTTTGGAGTGAAGTTGTCCGACCTTCAAAGTGCTGACACTCCCACAGCTTTTGACAGAACAGGAGACGCTGTTGCTGGCAGAGGAAGAGGCACAACGTGCCAAGGAGGCATCGTCCACGACGAACAAGGACTGCAACGTTATGTAGTTTATCTTAATGAATTGTTGTAGAGGTGTATACCTAATAGAGCATTCTCACGAGTTGTCATTTACTGTGCTACACATTGCCCAACCATTCTTGCCAATGTCGGATTCAGACAACGACGCGACCGTGCTCGGAAAGCGAGAGCGGGGTGGGCAGAGTGCTGCACCCGCTGCAGATGCGTCGACATACGACGACCAAAGTGACGAGGACATTGGGCCAATGCCCATGCCGTCCAACGCGAATGGAACGGTGAACTTGAAGAAGAAACGAAAAGGTGAACATCCCATGTCCACTCTTCTTCCATGTCACCTTCCTGACCTGCATTAGTCCTTCCACACGAAAAGCTGTACCTCGAGCATATCCCTAATGCAGACCAATATTACCAGTCGTTCATGCACCGAGACGCGCTCAACTTTTGTGTTATGACCAAGTACGTCTCTCGAGCACGCACCGCGTCGCGTACACTCACGCTCGCCATAGGACTGACTTCCTCATCACTACCTCCATCGACGGTCACTTAAAGTTATGGAAGAAGCAAGAAACCGGGATCGAGTTCGTAAAGCACTTTCGAGCGCACACATCGCCGATCATGGGTGTCTCCGTGAGCGCCGACGGGCAGCTGTTTGCAACCATCTCCGAGGACGGATCGGCCAAGGTATTCGACGTCGTGAACTTTGGTACGTACGGTTCGCTTCGGATCATGTCTGCGTTGACGCTCGCCTGCAAAAAGACATGATAAACATGCTCAAGCTTGGCTTCGTGCCACATGCATGCTGCTGGGTGCATAAGCGTGGTCAGGCTCAAGGTCTGCTTGCAATGTGCGGATCCGTGTGTTCTCCGGCGTCCTCCTGTTGCTCACCCGACGCAGTTCAGAACAAAATTCTGGTATAATTAGGATATATGACGGCAGAGGTGATGAAAAACCTCTTGTGTCGATCGAAACGCTGCATCGCTCGCCCGTCCATCTCATGAGTGTGGGTCTTATTCTGTTTACTTTTATTCAATGCACTCAAGAGGCTTTAGTACAGCGACCGATATGACACGGTTATCTCTGCAGATGAAAATGGATTTGTCGAGTTTTGGCAACCTACTGAACCCTTTGAGCTCCCAAAGAATGTTCCTGGCATGTGGTCATTTAAGAGCTCAACTGATTTGTACGAGTTCAAAAAGGTACGTCTACGTTCACCCTTCTGTATTAGAAAGCTGCTGACAATGTATGCTCTCTAGGCGAAATCAATACCTACGTGCATCACCCTCTCCCCCGACTCCAACTCGTTTGTGACGTTCTCTCTGCCCGATCGCCAAGTCCGCATATTCTCCTTCCTGTCTGGGAAGCTAACTCGGAAGTACGATGAATCCCTGACCGCAATCCAAGAAATGCAACAAGCAGGGACGGCCGTGTACAAGGTCGAGGACATGGAGTTTGGTCGACGGCTTGCGGTGGAACGTGAACTCGAGATGCCCGGGCCAGACGGACGGATACCAGGCATGTGGAGTAATGTGATATGGGACGAGAGTGGTGCATTCGTAATCTACCCGACCTTACTTGGAATCAAAGGTTCGTCTCTTTTGGGCTCCGATTCGTCGTGCTCAACGTTCCGGTCTAGTGGTGAATACCGTGACGAATCGTGTCGCCAGATTGTTAGGAAAGGACGAAGCTGTCCGATGGATGAACCTCACCCTGTACCAAGGAGCACCTGCAAAAAAGGGTCTTACAACCTTGGCGATGGCTGCATCCGCAAATCCCATCTTGGCCAATAAAGCTACTCGTGACCCCACTCTCTTCTGTACAGGCTACAAACGCCAGAGGTTTTATCTCTTTACGCGCTCAGAACCAGAGTATGTCAAAAACGATTTTGCTTCGTTGACTGGGATTGATGGCTTTCCTCAGGGACAGCAAACTCAACGACCGTGATGTCTTTAATGAGAAGCCCACCCGCGAAGAACAGTCCATCGCAACGGCCACCGCAGCTGGCAAAGGTGGTCCATCCCCACTCGCCAACTCTGCCGTCATCCACACGTCGATGGGAGATATTCACATCCGGCTGTTCCCCGACCACACGCCAAAGGCAGTCGAGAACTTTGTGGGTCATGCTCGAAGTGGGTACTTTGAAGGCGTCATATTCCATCGTGTCATTGCAAAGTTTATGATTCAAACGGGGGACCCGCTCGCGGACGGCACTGGAGGCACGTCTATCTGGGGGAGAGAATTCGAGGATGAATTCTCGGACGACCTGAGACACGATCGGTACGTTGGTGGTGTCCGTACCAAAGGAAGTTGTTTTGCTAAACATGGCATCAGGCCATATACCGTCAGCATGGCCAATGCGGGTCCGGGCACGAACGGGTCACAGTTCTTTATTACCACGACGGCAACGCCGTGGTTGGACAAGAAGCACACGATATTTGGGCGTGTCTTTTCTGGTCTCGAGGTCGTGCACGCGATCGAAAACGTCAAGGTAAACAAGGTAGACAAGCCATTCGAAGATATCAAAATCATCAACGTGGATGTAGACTAGTGGATTGTATTTCATAATGCTACTCTCTCTAGCGTTTCTATGCAATGAGTGACAACGATGGACATTCCTATACGCTCCAGAAGAGTGGTAAACTTGGCACGAAGATGACCGCTGACGGTACCTGGTGACAATTCTGCGTGATGGCCAGCGAGCACCTGTGGGCAAGAAAATTTCAACAGTACATGTTCGCCATCAAGGCACCACGTAGACTCCACGGCGAAAGAGACTGTATAGACGTCCAGCGGTTCTCTCTCCAAAAACGATGTCTGCGCCGGACATGCAGGGACGTATGCAACAGGATAGTCAAGGACGACCGCTGCCAGCGGGATGAGGACCTCCTCGGTGAATAGCTCGGACAAGGAAAGCACCAGTGCGTCCGGGGATGCTGCCATGCCGTCCCTCATGCCGTCCAGCGCCTCCAGGAGTGCACCCGGAGGCCCTCCCGACTGAGACGACGCGTTGAGGGAGTCGGGACGCGGGACGAAAACAGCGATCGGTGCTTACCACCGACGGGCGTTCGCCCAGTCTGACAAAGACACACCGTGACGCCGCGTCCTTGCCAGCGGTGCCGTGGCGCAGCGCGGTGATCTTGGCCTGCAGCCGCGGGACGTGGACCACGAACGACTGCGTCGTCGGCGCGTGGTGCCAAATGAGGAGGTCGTTGAATGCCGTGCTCTGTCGCAGCGTAGATCGTTGGCACGGGCGGGTATGACCAGACCCCACGCACCTTTCTGCGGAGGGCCTTCAGGAGCGCGCCAAAGGATGTCGTTGGATCTGGTGGGCAGACTGCGTCTACGAGATGGCCGGTGCTGTCGGCAATAGTCATCGCAAGGATCTATGGGGCGATCCAGAGGCACGAACCGGACGTTGTGAGCGACCAAGCAGACATGGATGGCGAATGCGAGTCGTTTTGTACGAGGTGATCGGTGAAGCTCTTTGATGTGTTTGATTTCGTCCAGCACGAGTGCGACGGACACCCTGAACGAGGGTGCCGCGCACATGTGTTCGGAAGAGACGCAATGACGTATCGTCCACATACAACATATATATCGTCGTCAAGAAAATAAGACAAGTCTAGAATGCTTCATGCACCAGGCGCTCTGTACTTGAGCTTCTCTAATTCCACCACGTCTTCGTCCGCCTTCCTGATCCACCCGTGAACGGCATAGACGACATAGGTCAGAAACCCAGGGATACACCACCACACGGTCGTCTGCCATGCCCGGCCGGAATACACAGAGACCAGCGGTCCAGCAACCGACCATGCAAACGTTTCCAAGAATCCGATAGCCCGAATCACTCGGCCAGCGATGACGACGTTCCAGGGATGGACGATCAAGCTGAGGTTGACGTGAATGAGAATGGCGACGTAGGTCAGAATGCCACTCATATCCAACGGGGTTGTGGCTTGGCCAGACCCAGGCGGTGGCGGAAAGATCGCAAAGAGCGGGGTCGTCCGGTCAGAGAACATGTAGATGATATATCTGCAGCAACGCCAGGGCTCAGACACACAGGCTCGCGCGACGGAAGGGAGACCCGACGCACAGGAGGCACGACAGCCCGAGCATCACCTGTAAGGCGACTCGGTTCTGCTTCTTCGAGGACACGTTCTGCGCCTTGATGTGATCCACCACTTCAGCCTGTTCTGTGAGTTGGTTAGCGGGCCCGCTCGCGAGCTTGCCAGTGTTCGCTTGACGAGGCTGTACCTTGGTCATCGAGCACTGCTCGGCCATTGACGTGGTCCTCTGACTCGAGGGTAAACGGGTTGCGTTTGCGGATGGCCTGCATGACTGGGGATGGGTCGTGGATGACTTGAAGCTCGAGATGGCGGTCAGTCGAACCCTTTTTGTAGGCGAACGCGGCGTGTCCCGCAGGCGCATGAATGTGTCATGTAGAGCGCGACCTTCTATAGGGCGCTGGGGATGATCAAAGGCAAACAAGTGCAACGCCCTTTACACCGACAGGGGTAAATTATCCGAATACAGTCTACCACTTCCACGATGGCAACAAAAAGTCCTCTGGACACCGTCCCCGGTCAGTTCGATGACGCGCTGGAGGACGCAGAACAACACGATCCACGACAGGGCGTCCACTACATCGACGATGACCAGCTCCTCGAGTGGTCAGACCTCAGCGAAGACGACGACGACGAACTCAGCGGAGATGATTACGAGGACAACAGAGCTGAAGATGAAGACTGGGAAATCGCAGAACGAGGCAAGTCTCTGCGTTTTCATCGTCTCACCCATGTTGACGGCGTACGTCCAGATTTCACAAAGCAGTACAATCGACTTCGCCAGCACGTCGCTGTTCGCACCGGGAACGTCCAAGGCATCGCTTCCTCCACCAACCAAAACACGGCCGTAGCACCGCTCCCTGCAGTCAACCACCCCCGTCACACGATTGCCCATGTGCACGCCAAAGACAAGACAGCGACTCAGTTGGCGGCACTGTCAAAATATACCTCGAGGATTTCCAAGATAGATCAGCCATATACGATGGGCGTCGGCGTCAACCGAAAAGGCCCAAGCTCGTATGCAAACGCCAAAGACAAGTCAGATCGGGCCACGTCCGAACAGGTACTCGATCCTCGGACCAGAGTCATTCTGTTCAAGATGATTGGACGTGGACTGATTCAAGAAGTTAACGGATGCATCAGCACGGGGAAAGAGGTGCGTCGTTGCACTCCTTGACCTGCAGTCGTCTTAGATCTAGACAGGCAAACGTATACCACGCACTTACGCCGGACTCGGCTCACTTGGCACTTAAAATTTACAAAACGTCCATCCTTGTCTTCAAAGATCGCGACCGCTATGTCACAGGCGAGTATCGATTTCGGAGAGGGTACAGCCGACACAACCCTCGCAAGATGGTACGGCTATGGGCAGAGAAGGAAATGCGTAACTTGAAGCGTCTAGTCGCTGCCGGTATATGTTGCCCAGAAGCCGTAGAGGTTCGAGAGAACGTCCTCGTGATGAAGTTCTTGGGTGACCGAGACGGGTGGTACGCGCTCCTCTCGGGCCGTGTCTCACTGCGAAACGTGACGTTATTTTCAGGGCGTCGCCACGATTAAAAGACGCAAAGATACCGGCGTCGGAATATCCATCATTGTATCAAGAATTGGTTCTCAACATGCGACGAATGTATCATCGGTGTAAACTCGTGCATGCCGATCTATCCGAATATAACATCCTCTATCACGATGCGCATCTGTACGTCATCGACGTTTCTCAGAGCGTGGAACACGACCACCCGCACGCGTATGATTTCCTCCGAAGCGACATCAAGAACGTCGAAGAGTTCTTTGGGCGCTTTGGTGTCAAGTGTCTCGGACTCAGACGGTGTTTCGAATTCGTTACCAAGGACCGATTGGAAGACGAGGGCGGAACTCAGGACCACGACGGGGACGTGCTTCAACGATGGATCGCAGAAGTAGGCGAATCTGCCGAGGACCTCGCTCGAGGTGGTGCAGAAGAGACGAACGGGACTGGGAACGCCAAGAATCACGCAGCGCACGAGGACATGGTGTTCATGCGGTCGTATATCCCACGGACACTGAACGAGGTGTACGACCCAGAGCGCGACATTGACGTGCTCAAGGGCGGGGAGGGACAAAAGCTGATATACGCGCATACGCTCGGGTTGGTTGGTGAGGAGGACGACAGCGGGTCGACGGAGAGCGGCGAGTCTTCGGCCGAAGCTTCGGAAGAAGAGCCGGAGCGGAGGGGACTCCGGGGGCATCGGCACGAGGATCGGGAAGCCAAGAAGGTGAGTGGGGCCGTGCCGAACGTGGCTGGATCCGGCTGAGCCTCGTGGTGTAGGAACGGAAGAAGGCGGTCAAAGCGGAAGCACGGGAAAGGCGGAAGAACAAGATGCCAAAATCAGAAAAGAAGCGGAGGATCAAAAATTCTCGTCCTTGACAAGTACAAGACACTCGTGTGAAATCTACATCTGTGAGACGCTGCTTATACACTTTTGAGTTGGATTCAGATTCGCCCCATGGTAACCTTATGAATCCGTCACGCAGCCATGGCTGGCATCTGTCACCGTCTTGACGTATTTGTATAGCGTGCCCTGGGTCACCTTGAGCGGTGGGGCCCTCCATACCTTTCGACGACGTTCCATCTCCGCCGGGGAGATGTCGAGCTCAATCGTATTTGACACCGCGTCGACCGAAATCGTGTCGCCGTCCTCTACGAGAGCAATAGGTCCTCCGTCCTGTGCCTCGGGTACGACATGGCCGATGCAGAAACCGTGCGATCTATATTCAAGCTCGGATCAGATTCGTAGTGTATATATATATTTCCTTGAACGTTACCCTCCGCTAAAGCGGCCATCAGTCAGGCACGCAACATCGTGGCCCAGGCCCGCGCCCATGATCAAACTAGTGGGTTTAAGCATCTCCCGCATGCCTGGCCCTCCTTTGGGACCGAGATATCGGAGCACGACCACTGTCTTTTCACCCTGTCGGATAGATCCTGTCTCGACGGCAGTAATGAACGCCTCTTCGGTGTCAAACGTCCGCGCCTTGCCGGTAAAGCTCAGTCCTTCTTTTCCTGTAATCTTGGCGACTGCACCACCCGGGGCGAGGTTGCCCCGCAGAATCCTAACATTCAGGCATTTGACAATCAGTCATAACATGTGCGACGCAGCAACATGATCTCTCACCGAATGTGTCCAGTGGGTTTGAGGGGGTTCTCAAGTGGACGGATGATGTCTTGGTTTGCAGTCAGTTCCCCATACTTATGAACCCAGCGTTCAAGGTTTTCTCCCAGAGTCTTCCCCGTGACAGTCAATGTGTTCCCGTCGATGTACTTGTTCTTGAGCAGGTAATGAAGCACCTCTGGGTATCTCGTAGTACCTCTCCAAAACGAGAAGGGAGGGGAAACGTACTCGGCACGCCGCCAATTTTGGTTAGATCCTCCATGACATATTTGCCACTGGGCTTCAGATCAGCCAAGAACGGAGTGGCATCCGAGACACGGGCAAAATCATCAATAGTGAGCGTGATACCGACGGAGTGTGCTATGGCAATCAAGTGCAGCACAGCATTGGTAGAACCGCCGAGAATCATGACCAGGGTCTAATTCAATACATTCTTTTGTGAGCGCATCATGGCAACGTGCCAGCGATAAGGACGTACCATTGCATTTTCGAAAGCAGCCCTCGTCATGATATCTCGGGGCAAAATATTTTTTTCGATCAAATTCTGCATGGCGACGCCAACAGATTTGCATTCTTCCCACTTTTCCGCGGACTCAGCGGGGAAGGAAGACGACCCCGGCAACGTCATTCCGAGAGCTTCGGCGGCGCTGGCCATCGTGTTTGCTGTGTACATCTTCGAGACACTTAGTATCGTCGAATAGAACATCATGGGTCGCTACCCACACCACCACAGGCGCCTGGCCCAGGACAAGCATGTCTCACGGTATTATAACGGTATGCTTCTGCTTCGGAGGTTTGTCCATCCTGTAAATACTTTCCGTATGATTGAAAAGCGGAGATGATATCGAGCTGAGGCTGCCCTTCGCACGAACCCGCGCGGATTGTACCTCCATATACCATCAAACCTGGCCTGTTGAGCCTTCCGACTGTGTGCAGTTAGACCCGAACCAATCCCGTCATTGGATCACCCACGAGCCATGAGTACACCGGGCATGTTTTTGTCGCAACCTGGGACGACGACCATGCCATCGAGCCAGTGTCCACCTGCGGCGGTTTCGACCTGGTCTGCGATGAGGTCTCTCGACTGCAGCGAATAGTTCATCGCCGCAGTTCCGTTGCTGATGCCGTCACTGACACCAACGGTGCCAAACTGGTATCCGATCATGTCGGATTTGCATATGGATGCCTTGATGACCTGGCCGAGTCCAAGTAAATGCTTGTTGCACCTGTTCCACGCTCGACTAAGCTTCCCTACGTGTCTATAGAAATGCTTACGGATTGCCCTCGTACCTGTAGCAAAGGTTGAAGACAATAACAAGACAAGAAACAACGTGAATGCGTACCAAACGCTGCCGACGCCAACCATGGCTTTTTGAAAGTCGGATTCGCTGTCGATACCATCTGTCGCGTACAACATGGCCTGTACATCGATCTGGCCTGTGACAGTGGGAGAGACTGAAAGGAACTCACTTGACTGGCGCCTTGGCCTTTAGGCTGGGTGACAATCCTGCTGTAACGGTTCATGACGACCGCGTCATCGTCGCGTTTTGAACGCGAAGAAGAGAACGTCCTTGAGAGCCTCACGATGGGTCTACGGACATTTCTTGACACGACGGACGACAGCATCCTACGCAGAAACGAGCTGAATGCAAAAACTTTGCCCGCGTCAGGCCGGAGACGCTGACTCATACATTTCCTAAACGAGCTTAGCGCCTGATCCGTTCACTTGCCGATCTGATTAGTTCTGTCCAACGCTGACTGAACACGCAACCGCACGCAATCCACGTATGTGCCTTGGAGTCAGGTCAAGAGTCATCAGACTCGGGCTAGCATGTGCTCCCCCTGAGTCCCAGGTCAGATAATGCCATTTTCGACCTTATACGAACCGTCCTCGAAACAGAGGGATAAACCTTTGAATCTGATACAGGAGGTTGTCTGGTCACGCTAAGGTGCTCTGCCGAGTCGCGTACGGTGCGGTACCGTTGTCAGAAACATGCATCGAGTTTTGCACCCATGGACCCTGCTGCATTACTCCAAGCTGTCCCTTGGCTTAGCTATATAGGCTTAGTACGAATTCACACGTCCCTGTAGTTCCGGATCAGTGTGAGTTGGTTGGGATAACCACTAGCACTCCACTTCGCTTGCGGTCGGCACCTGAATGGCAGGGCCTCATGGGTTCATGTCACCCACCCTTTCCCGATTGACGCTGCACACGTACGACCGTTGTTCGACTTGGCCTCGTATTCCACCATGTCTTGATCGTCGCCGTCGATTTGGATATTGTCTAGTGAGTGGCCGAAATTGTTGCCGGTCTTGTCGTCCTGCCAGGTTGGCAGCAGGAAAATAGACTACACTGCGTTGTTACCACAGGACAGGACCCACCTGGACATATGTGGAAGGCAAGTGACTACGGCAAAGGCACCGAGTCAGTCCCCTCGATCAATGTTTCACGTTTGTCATATGTACCACAGCCCAACTCATCAAATTTCGAATCTATCGGTACAAGGCGAGTGGACACGCAGCAAGCGGGTTTAACAATACAGTCTCCCTGCGAGATCCACAACTTCGACAAGCACGGACGAGCAAGTTGCTCAACTTGCACGCGTCCCGGCGAGAGTCAGTAACGATATGGAGTATTAATCAGGGGGGAAGGGGGCGACAAGAGTAACCGTTCGGAGTGCTATCCGACATATTCGAATTTCAAAGGCTGCCCAAAAAACGACGAGAACAGGTGCCGCGGCGCTGTCGACGCTCCCGGCACCCGACAACGCGAAAAATCACTTGTTTTTTTCATCGTTCGTCCTAGAAAATCCCGAAGTCAATGCGCGGATGTAAACGACCTATCCATTCTTTATTTCTTTTCGTTTCCGCGTCCATCCGCTCCCGAAGTGCAGACCACCACCGACCCATCACGCAGCATCAGGCATGCGTGATCGGACAGACAGCGAAACCGAGCAAGACCAAGACCAGGGTGAATCCTCGTGGCAAGCACATGGGTTAACGGAACCACTGCATCCGCTGGAGAGAAGGCGAAGCACCGACGAAGGGGACCAGAGACCTTACGGCATCCCGGTGCTGAGTCGTGCATTCGATTGGCCAACGCCTGAACGGGATGAAGTGCCTCCCACATTTCAACGACGATTCAGCCCAGGGACGGAACCACCACTTACGCCCTCTGCTGAACCACCGGGAGAGGCAGTCTCGGCGGCGTCTCAGCATGGTAAGCAAACTAGGTATGAAGAGCGTGGAACGAACCTGATAAGTTGATACAGAGCATGGTGATTCCCGACTTCTTCGGCCATTGTCCTATCCCGACTCACAATACGGACGACATCACTCTGCACCGCTGTATGGATCAGAGGATTGGGACAGGAGGATGTCGTTTGGGCCGCTACCACCTCCACGGGAGGGGAGTTCGTCGAGAGTTGTACTACCGCCGGTGAGCCATCTGTTAGAGGAGCTGGGAATGCTGGCTTCGGATGGATATGAGCGGGGCCCGGTGTTGCCTCAACTGCGTCTTCCGGAGGAGCCGGCTATAGCAACAGGGTCAAGAATGGACGAAGAGGAGGGGGAGCGAAGGGGGAGTGCACAGCCGCGGGGGAAGAAAGGGCGGATGGAGATGGGAGGGAAGGGAGAAGAAAAGAGGGTTGTGCGGAAGATTTACGTTGCGTGTGATTTCTGCAGAGGTGAGCGGCGACAAAGTACTACAGGAACAAGGATGTATGACGTTGTCTAGGACGGAAGCTGCGCTGCGACGGAGGACGGCCGCGCTGTTCCAACTGCGAGACACGCTCTCTGGCGTGTCAGTATCAAGAGCACCCGCGACGGCGAGGACCGGGG
>JBBPOD010000453.1:0-18825 GCA_038091255.1 Tylopilus intermedius | reverse complement strand
CGAACGAACGTGCGTTGAGGCTCGCGAGGAGCGTGTTGCAGTACACCGTACAGAGCGGGTAATACAGGGCTGTGAAAATGAGATCGGTTGGGTAGATGACGAGCTGGCAACGGGGGAAAAGGCGATGAGAAAAGTATTAATATTGTCGCTGCGTCGGGAACACGTGTTGGACACGCACCAGGAGGACGGAAAGGAAGGCGAAGAGGGCCGATGAGAGGCCGGTATTCACCGAGATGAATATCAACCGGAGAAGCATTTGATCCGTGCTGGAGACGAACACGTTGGGTCGATTCAGCATACAGAAAAATGGCTGGAATGGAACATACTCTGCGAACCCCGTTCGACCCAAGGCGAGAAGCGTACATAAAGCGATCGTAATCGTGATGTCGACCGCCGTCGCAATGCCATTGAGTGCATTGGCCACTTTCTGAACGCGTTTCATCAGTAATGTAAAACGAGGAGCTGACACGCATCCGCGTACAGTAAGGAGAGGTCCTGAAATAGCGGAAACGCTCGTTTGGAACGCCATTGCCACGACGGTGTACACTGCGTCGTCGAACGTGAACTGCACACCTTTGACGACGTATGTGACACTTACTAGCACCCAAAACTAGGATTCTTTTCGCCTCAGTAAGCGAATATCCCAACGCTGAACGTACCCACCTAGCTGCGCAACCACGAAAGGCATTAAGACAACCGGAAACAGCCATCTGAAACGGCTCCTCGTCACTGAAAGAAGGCATCAGTGGAGATAGCCAAGAGACTCTTTTCACCCACAGAACCAAATCCGGTATATGAAAAACGATTGGACAGTGGAAGAAACTGCCGACTGGTCCACGTAACATGAGGCCACGATCCAAAGTGGAAGCGTGTGTACCCACGGTGACTACTATTGAAATTAATAAAGGGCTATACGCCGACTGTCAGCACAGACCCGACGAAGAATGCCTGCCTGCCTACGCATGGGTGTACGTGACGAACTGGTAGTCCCCAAAATGCACGACGAAGTACTGCCACACTGGTGCAACTGTCAACGCATCGTTTGCATGATAAACATCAAGACCCTCACCGCCTAGGGATATAAGCACTGTATGGAGGGTGTCCAGGACGAATACCCAAGCCACCTAAGGACATGAGGAGGGTGCGTTCAATAGGAAAAAAAGGGAACCTACCAAAAATTTCAGAATGGCAGCATCTTCGGTATAGCTAATCGACATAAACACGGCATGAAAAGGCGTAATTCATGCTTGAACTGACCGTTCGTAGTAAAGGAACCTGTATGAGTCAAAAACGATCACGAGTGGCACTGTAAAATGCAAGGATTACATACGTCTGTAATATGCTGACGCCGTAAAATACCAGTGATACAAAGACCGCGGCGAGAGTGGATCCCCAGCTGTTACTAAGATTGACGGTTGAGGTTGCACTTCCATTGGTGGCCATGGTCGTAGGCAAAGGTCAGGACCAAGTGGAGAATGAGAAGCGGCGATCCCATGGCTCCGATACTGCGCAATTTTGTAGTTCTCGCATCGAGGGTTCTACGATCACCACGGACATGACCGGTAGAGCAGGCTGTCTTTACCCTTGACCGGCTTGACTGGCATAGAAAATGTGCGAACGTCCTATAGTAGATGAATGAGGCCGAGCTGCGGAAAACGTGAGAGAACGGGCTACCCTCGAGGAACGTGGATCACGCGGCCGGTCTTCATGCCATTGATCTTATCTAAGATAGCGATGCTTCAAGTCAGCCGACTTTCAAGTTCTAGTCTGTTTTCAGGAACTTTGCGCCTCGTGTGCCTTGATAGAGCTAGAACACCGATAGAGCCGGCGAGCGTAAAAGGCACGAGAACGGGGGATACAGTCACCCGAGGAAGTGACCGAAGCTGTGTAGGGGCATGGGGCATGATGTCGAGATACAGATAACTCGGTAGGAAGTCCTCAGGCGCTCGCACCAGTTCAAAATGGTCGACCCTACGTGTTGGCATTCCCTAGGGTTTCTTTTGAGCAGATCAACTTCAGTCATCAAGTCAACTACATATACAAGATGCCGAGGAGAAGTAACCAACGCGTCTGGTTGACCGTGACTCGAAAAGCCAGTCAGTTAACGTTTTCTTCCGCGTAGTCAGGCGGGACTCACCAAAGCTGTGAGAGCGTAAACCGTGCCTGTCGTTAATATTCCGAACAGATTCTTCCTGCTCCCAGCCAGCGCATCTTGAAATAAGTATGATGGATTGGACGATGGGAACGGATTAGCGGGACTTCCAAGTTCCGAGGGATGAGAGTTACTATAACACTCAGGTCATGAAAATTTTCAATGGTTCCAGATTCGCGCATCTCGATGGAAGCAATTGACTGGAAGCAACTTGAGAAATAGCCTTCAAGATGTTGCCGGTGGTCTTGAAGTTCCAACGACACGAGCTTTGTCACGGTCAGATTGGTTGCAGCGGGACGACAAAGTGTGTCCTGGCACATACAACTTCAACCGCAACCAGTAAGTTGCGCAACGACTCAGACAAGGTAGCATCACATTCGCCGGGTTTAACATGGAACGGGCTCGACCATGTGTCCACTAACCCGTCCCACGCTCACTACAAGAATGGGACCGGGGGCCGGTGAAGTATCTAGGCGCACGTACACCATCTGTTATCATTCATGACATCTGCGTTCTGGCGTTCCATCCTCAACCCCAAGTTGCCTGGTGACATGTCTACTCACAAAGTCACTGACTCTGCAAGACTCCCCGACCTATACGAGGCCGGTATTGCAGAACTCCAGGATGGTCTTGAGGAAGGTCAGTTTACGAGCGTAGACCTGGTCAAGGTTGGTGCCATGCAAGTGGATCTACACTTTCGTGTTACCATTTCCACTCTAGGCATACCTTGCGCGGATTGAAGAAGTCAATCTGAAGGGGGCTGCCTTGCACGCAGTCATAGAGACAAACCCCCAAGCCTTGACCCAGGCTGCAGCATTGGATGCTGAACGCAAGTTCGAAGGTAGCCGTGGTCCATTACACGGCATCCCTTTGTTACTCAAAGACAACATCGCTACACTGCACGAGGAGGGTGAGATCTCATTCCACGCGCTGTATCGATCCACTTTTAAGATTTTGCTTAAACAGGGTTGAATACGACTGCCGGTATGCATTCGTCAATCAGGTTCATCTGCTTCTCAATCTTGTCCTAGGTTCGTACGCCCTCCTGGGTTCAGAGGTCGCGGGCGATGCACCTGTAGCAACCAAGCTACGAGAGGCTGGAGCCATATTCATTGGCAAAGCTAACATGTCCGAATGGGCAAATTTCCGAGGAAAGGTTCCAAACGGGTTTTCTGGTCGGGGGGGACAGACTTTGTCGCCATACTATCCCAACGGAGATGCCTCTGGCTCGAGTTCGGGCAGTGGGGTCGGGATGGCTATCGGACTTGCTGCCGCTTCCCTCGGGTCGGAGACGGATGGTTCCATCGTTTCTCCTAGCAGCAAGAATAACATCGTTGGGATTAAGCCCACCATCGGGCTTGTCTCTCGTACAAAAGGTAAACTTCAAAGCAACCAAAGTGACCATAGCTCTCACTGATTACCCTCCGCACAGTCATCCCGATATCGTCCACTCAGGACACAGTTGGACCCATGTGTCGTTCCGTCGCAGATGCGGCGCTGTTGCTCCGTATTATCGCTGGAAAGGACGAGGATGACGAGGCAACCAAAGGACAACCCGAGGTCCCTGATTATATGCAAGCTTTGGATAAAGATGCCCTTGTGGGAAAGCGAATCGGTGTACCGCGGAAACTGATCAACGATAATAGTCCCATGAAAGGAGAGTTTGACAAGGCCCTCGATGTTCTCCGTTCCCTTGGGGCGGTCGTTGTGGATCCCGCTGAACTACCTAGCACCGAAGAACTCAAAGCGTCTGACCACGAAAGCTTGGTACTCACTGTAGAGTTCAAAGTCGGAGTCAACAAATACATAGAAGGACTCCGTAAACGTCCGGACAACATCAACAACCTTGCGGACCTCATTCGGTTTAATAACGAGAACAAGGAAAAGGAACTTCTGGAACCTTACCACACGGACCAATCTCAGTGAGTTGGCGAGCGTTTGCTGGGCAGGCTCTTCACACTTGTCCGGTTGTTCCAAGGTTCTATAAATCCGAGGCAAGCGTAGTGGACGAGAAGTACTACGAGGCTGTCAAGAAGGATTATCAGCTTGGTCGAACAGATGGCATCGATGCCACGCTCAAGAAGTTTGAGCTTGATGCAATTGTGTTACCGTCAAGTCAGAGTGAGTCGTCACTCCTGCGGTGGAATGCCACTGAAACCATCTCCAAATCCAGGCTATGCGACCAAGGTTGCGGCAATTGCGGGGTATCCGCTCGTGTCTGGTGCGTATTCGATTATGCTGCAAAGTCGGTTGCTCACGAAGCGTTCAGTTCCTCTTGGGTTCCTTTCCGATGCCACTCAGCCAACACCGAACCCACCCACACCGTTGCATGACGCAGCTCCCGGAATGCCATTTGGCTTGTGTTTCATGGGGACGGCGTACACCGAGTATCAGTTGATTGGCTTCGCTTATGCGTTTGAGCAGACGACGCGCGTGCGGTTGTTGAGGAAGGCATTCGCCGCGGCTATTCCAAAGACGCAGCTCGAAGATGTCATTTCTTGTTGATCGTAGTACTACTAGGGTGTAGATATTTCGACTAGTGTGGCTGTGCGCGCTTACAGAAGGAGGTCGCCAATTCAAGGAGGCATTCCCGAGTCTTGACCAGGAGACATGACGAAACACAGCAAGAACAATACCGCTTCTTCTGTTTTCTCCTACGCAGAAAAACAAAAGACAGAGTATGGCACGAGACGTGTATGTTTTCTATATACTTCTCAGAGATTTTGTGAGCCAAGACGTCCTAGCAACGCTTAGGAAATGAATCCATGCGGAACTTTGATGCCTGTGCTCTGTGTTTACAACGAGCTCGAGATCCAATTGCTTGCGATCATGGCCACTTGTTCTGCAAAGAGTGTGCATACTCTGACCTCCGTATGCATGTCGTTTATTCCACTGGCGAAACCCGAACTGACAAGCATACACAGTAAACCAGAAGAAAGATATCAAGAGACAGAAAGAGCGCCTCGAACAGCTGAAGAGGGAAGCGGAAGAAGAGAAACAGCGTGCGTTGGAAGCAGCAAGGGAGCGCGTCCTCCGAGATTTTGAGAAGGGTCAACTCGGTCTATCCGCCAATTTACCCGCTATCGTCTCGACATCTGGCGCCGAGTCCTCCAAAGAACGTGCGTGGTTTGATGTTCACCGTATCTTGGTCTTACAGCGAATGCCCCATAGCGAGTCGCGCAGGAAAACGGAAACTGGATTTCGACAGTTCAACTGTTGAAATGCTCGCACGGGAAGCGGAGGAAGCTGCGTTGAGGCTGATAGAGCGAGAACAGGCAGAAGCACTACGGAGCAAACTACCTGATTTCTGGTTACCGTCTCTCACCCCTACCTATGCATCGAATGGTCCACCGTCATCATTGAAAGACGTCAAGGTTCAAACAATGTGTCGAGGCGGCCAACCACCACATTCGGTCAAGTACGTATCACTGTCGAGCCTCTGCCGTGTCTCATCTCGTATCCGAAGCTTAAAGTCATTTATCCCTGTTCAATTTTCCTTCCCGGCCGCTTCGAGTGCACAATCAGCAAGCTCGTCCCCTGCCACTAACGATTCCAAGAAGCCAGAAGAGCCAAAGAATCCAATATGCCCCTCGTGCAAAAGCAATCTTTCTAATAATAAAATTCTGTTCCGTACGTGTCCGCGGTCGGCCTCGAGGCATCATGATTCACATATATCCTCTAGTAATGCGGCCTTGTTCCCACGTCGTATGCAAAGGTTGTACGGACTCCCTTGTGCGGCCCGCTAGCCAGTGCATCGTTTGTGATCAGAAGCTGGCGGACCTTGATATCGTGGAGCTTAAGAGGGAAGGTATGTATGCGTGGTCCGCTATTCTGCCGTGAAATTACGGTGTTTCGTTGTTAATATGGCACTTCTTTTAGGTACGGGATTCGCAGGAGGTGGACTTGCAGAGACGACAAAGAAGGGGGTTGCTTTTCAAGGCTAGCCATCTACGAGTTTCTGTACGTGTCGGGCTTACCGGTATTCAACATCATCCATTTTTTTCGTAAAACATCGCTTGAATTCCGGTCCAGGTGATCGATGATGCTTCTACGTGTGGTCGGTTTGGACTGGACATGTCCATCTTGCCCGTTTGCTAAATCATTTATCCCCCATGTGACATGCTTCAGCGGCCCGCTTGTGGCCCGCTTTTAAGTGTGCTGGGGCCGCCAACTCCTCGATGTTAGGTCTCATTGTCTTTCTCAATTTCTTTGCGACTGTGCTTGTAACGAATACCACCCAGCCGAGTTCGACTGGAATTAAACTCCAGGCTGGTTTTGAGTGAGTTTTCGTTCATGTACCCCCCTCAACGTCCTTTTTACAACAGATCACTTCCGGCGCGTCGGTGGCTCTATCCGGCATATCCTCTTGGGCCCTCGATATCGGTGGCTTTACTAGGCTGAACGTTGACAGAGAATACATTTGATGCATTTGATCCGGAATGCGCGTTCATGGAGGGTAAACACGGGCAAAAATTGTTCGTGAGATGGCTGGGTATGGGTACTTTCCTCCCATGGGAGTCTATTCTTAGCACTGAACAGATGCGTGTGCACAGGTTGGTTAAGTGTATTCGGAACGGAATGCACTCTAACATTTTCACTCAGTTCACATGTCTGCAACATTATCTCCCTTTGCTAATGACTGCTCGAACGAGCTTTGGTTGTACGGCCAGCAGAGCTTGAAATTATCAAGCAGGTAATCAGTCAAATAGCACTACGGGACACCATCTCACCGGGGTGATCTATAGTACATCTCGTCGCTTTCGTTGTCTAAGCCAACGGAGCTAACGATCTTCTTGTGGTTCATCAAATTCATGTTGGGTGAGAATCGAGCGATCAGGCACGTTCCAGACGGCTTGACACATCTGACCTATTTTTCTAGGCCTTCGATTGCTCGTTTCGCCTGTCGACGTACACAAGGTGCCACTCCGAAAGAGGTCTACCTTCCTCGACTCCCTGCATCCGTGCAAAGCATGACGTGGACGCACCGGTAAATCGTACAACAACTGTTGGAGACGATGTTCTGAAGCTTGGGCGCGCTATAGGTGGATCGACGTGGACTACGGTCAAGGCGGTTAGACCCTCAACGTTAGCGGCCCACTCGATCCAATCCCCGTTTTACTTGGGGAGCATTTTCAATGGAAACGTGGAGCCTCTTTTCTCTTGTCACGTAGCCAGACGCGTGCAATGAGAGCTTTGCCTTGCTTTGTCTTCAATGTATCGATGGAGGCCAAAGCGCCGTCGCACGCCACTGCGAAAGGTGGGTCAAGGTGATGTGTTGTGTCGGCAACCAGCTGTCTGTGAGGACGCCGAAAACGACCACAGCTAATATATATCTAATTGAACCTTGACTTGGCGAATATTCTATATTCATTCATAAGAAACGCGCCCTCCTGACCTCCGTAAGGAATGTGGCATAGTTTGAACAACAACCCACCAGCGTCGACCAGAGTAGTACATGCCCGAGCGTTCTTACAATATGATAAAGTGAATTCACAGATCTTTAGCACACAGTGTAAACGTCAATCCTGGGGCGAGCTCCCCATCATGTATTCCTCCAAGCATCGGTGGACAACAATCCTCTGTTACGCGGTGGAGAGACGCTTTGGGATGCCTCGTGTGTCAAAGCGCCATTGTCCACAATTCCACAATTCCGCAACATATAAAAATCCTCCAAGCTGCCAACCAGAGAGCCACAATCCCTCTTACTTTTCACGCCCCCCACCCCTTACCTCATTCATAATGCAGCTTCTTGCACAACATATTGCTCGACATTTCAAGAAGAAACATCAAGAATATATCTTTGCCGACGAACTGTTGGTTAAAGTTCAGCGGGCCAGGGAGCGCTTCCAAGCGAACACTTTACCCTTACCAACAATCGAGGTGATCACCGCCTGGACGGACTTGCCAAACGTCACCGTGGATAACCTGGCCCTGTCTGTCAAGGCTGAAATGGTGTTCCTGCGAGCCCCCCCGTCGACTCCAACGAGACCTGCGTTCGACACGGACGTGCCTACATCCAGCGATCTATCTTCTGACGGTAGCCCCGACGAAGACCGTTGGGTACTTGTCGACGAGACCACCTTAACCACGGAGGCGCCCCAAGCTCTAGAAGGCTCTGTCACCAGTGAAGATGACGCGATGTCGCGGCCCAGCGATCCTGATCAGCCAATGGATCAATACATCGATGAAGAGGATCCATCCCCATCCACCGAGAGCAGCTCTCTCTCCTCCGATCAGGAAAGCCTTTCGTCGTGTGGCGGCAGCTCGCCGATACCTGTAGGGTTCCCCAACATGGTCAACCAGTGGTTGGTGGACTATCGCGGCCGCGGTACGGACGCCTGTGTCGACTCCCTGATGGCCTTTGGCGTCGTTTCAGTGGGAACCGCCCTCCTCGCGGCGCGTATTGCGCGTGATATGATTAGGGTGGTGGAAAGGAAATCCTACACCGAAGGAAAAGCCCTGCATGATGCGGTTCGCTTCTCAGCGCTGGCAGCGTTCAAGAGGTACTGGGGATTGGTAAGTTCATACTCGATATTGTTCATCGTCGAGAATTTCGCCAACGACGCTGGAATACGCAGGACGGTAGTTGGAGGCAGGTGCCGTCCGCTCAGGCAAACACCGCGCCACCCATGCCATACGGTATAAATATTGCCAGCTTGATCGGCAGCTTGTTCGGTGAAAGATTAGCCTCTGCAAAGGATGTCCACCTCTGCCTGTCCCTCTTGTCAGAAGGAGAGAAGCGCTATGATCGCTTGTGTGCTATGCATGCGTTGCTGGTCCAAGCCAACGATAAGCTGTGCAAAAATCGCAACCTCGCCGCTCTGATGCAATTCAGGGATGGCATTACATCTGTGAGCAGAGAATCGGGAGATTACCTCTGGGCTACTTCTTCGCGCTCGAATACGATCATAACTGTGAGTGATCGGATTCAAGATACATCACGAGAGGTCTGAACGAATTCTTCCGACTTGCAGGATATTCTTGCCACCATTGAGCGCTGGTTGGTTACACAGGCAATTCGACGAGAAGAGTGTCGTATGAACGCATGGTCCGGCAGGCGCAGCGTTCGCAACAGCGCGGTAGGACCAAGAGGATGGGTCACTCGCGACTCTCTTGAAGCCAGTGGTCATTGACTTGTTTGCTTGTGTTAGTTTCAAAAGGACTTGGTCAACAACCGTCAACAAACGCTCAAGTGTACGATATCTCTGTAACGAACCAAAATGTGATATACCTTTGCAAATTTGAATACCATGAAAAAATAAAAAATAAGAAAGGTGGAATAAAGGCTAGTTGGTGAAGAACGGCGATGTGGATGAAAATCAATGGGCTCAACCGGGAATTGAACCCGGGTCACGTACATCTTCACCACCTGCGTGGCGGGGAAATCACCCGAAGCACGTATCATGCGACTAGACCATTGAGCCATACTAAAACCGAGCTCAGAATGTCGATCATATGCCGATCCTTACGCTGCAAGAAGAGTCAGAAGAAAATAGCATACAGCGAATAAGTAGACATGATATGATATGATATGATACTGGCAGCCTGCTGTCCACGATGAAATCAACGCAACAAGAATGAACTAACGAATCATGAGACCAATCCCAATCCCGATGCAAAAGCTACCAATCAATGCAACCCGTATATCGCCGTCCGACAGCTTCGTCAACATACTTGACATACTCTTGCGCAAGCGGTCTTTGAGCGGCTCAAGGAGAGACAGAGACAACGATAGTAAAGTAGAGAGATGTAGGGGATCGACACAAGGAGAAGGCGAACCGATCGTGTCAGGGCGAGTGGTAATAGTGCCGTCTCTGGCGCGTGTAGCGACGTCTTGCGATAGTCGCGCTTCCCACTCGGCCTCCCACCTGGCCTTGTCCCAGCCCTGGGGCTTCTCAGCGACATAGTGCACCGTTTCGCGATGGATTGCAGCAATATTTTCTACTGCGCGTTCGACTTCTCGCCAACGCAGGAACCGTTCCGCTGCTTCGTAGCGTAAGGCCGAGAGGATCTCTGGAGACCGAAATAAGCCATTGCGGAGCGCCGAAGGTGACGAAGGTCTGAAGGAAGACATGTGAGGCCGTGAAGGGAATCTGGTTTGATCCAAGCCATGGCGAAGCACGATGACGGGAATATGAGGTGCAAAGGTGTCAATGAGATTGTCTTCTGTGCTAGACGGGCCTGTTGATATTAATAAAGTACGTTGGCCTCTGTAGAGAGCGGAGATGGTCGATGTCCGCACCTAAATCCGTCATAATGATGAGGGCGGTGTATAGCGGGCTCCATGGTGACGCAATCAAGTTAGCCAGGGCGACAGACGGTTGGCAACGTTGATCGATTATTTCCAGTAAAGATTGGAATGGTGCATGGATGCCTGGCAGTACGAATGAAGGCTGGAATCCATCCGTCCTTAGAATGAATTGAATGCAAGATGCTGCAGACGTACATCACCCTCAAGGTTACGACGGACAATGAGTTCAACGTTCCGCGACGGTTCGAATTTCTCGAGTCCGTGTGCGTCCTTGTGTTCAATCCAGTCCGTCGAGGCACGTAGCACGAAACCGTCACTGGTTGGTTCCCAGTCCCCAGTGTCCACCACGTCCTCGTTGTCGTCCAACAACAGACTTGACACTAGAGTGCGATCCTCAGTAGCATCACCTATCACGAGTAGACGGACGTCTCCTAGGGTCTTTCCGTATTGTGTTGGCCGTGGCAGCGCTTCTGGGAGGGACAGAGACGGGATGATGAGCCCCTGTGTGGATTCCCTAGCATGGTCGGACTGAGGATGAGAATGTGGCGGACTGGCAGCCGCAGAGGAGAAGAAGAAAGAGGATCCGACGGATGGTAGGGAGGATATCGATTCAGATGGGCTGTCTGGAGGCGAAGGAAGCGCGCTCGACCGAGGTGACGATGGCTGTGAGACACTGGTTACCGAACCAGGGTGAGATTCTTCTCGTGGATGGGGTGTTCGTAGCGTAGACGTGCTCGTTGACACAGCGCTCGCGGATTCCATGGTCGGGGATGAGAGAAAGATGCTTGAAATGTTTGGTGCTAGTCGCTTGTCAGGTAGCCACTTTGCCCAGCTACACGTGTTTGGCAGTAACGTCACTCAATCACTACCACACATCGCTCCTTTGATCCAATTGTTCGATCAAACAACTGTGCTACAGAAAAGGATACCCTGAAACACATCCATGGGCCATGGGGCCAACGCATTGCGACGCCCACCCCCCCTGGGCCCACAACATTGATTTCCAGCGTCACGTGGCACTGATCACGCCCGAATTACAAGGAACTGTTCAGGGATATCTGGGTTCTCCTGCGGAGCTAGCGTTGGTATAACATGCTTGTCTCCGTTCTCATCTTCATGGACGGTCCTCTTGACCTTCAACATTTCCGAGTCAGGAAATCAAGCAGATTCAGAGTAGCGCATTGCAAAAGCCCTCACCTGCCATACCCGGGTGTTACATCCGATATGCACAAGTGTAGGGGAACAAACGGATACAATCGAGGCTGCCCTCTCCATCAGCATGGGCAGAGAGACCGCTGATGAATCGCGTGTTGCCAGTGGAAAGTTGATGTGAAGTGTGCGAAGGTTCTTTGCCAGCGAGAATAGACGGGTCGCATCGTTCTGGAAAATGAAAATTATTGAACGGCACAAAGTGAACAATCGGCAACCTACCAGTTCACGCTGTTCTACTACTATAAAGAGTTGTTCGAGCAGGGGACACTGCGAACAAATGACTTCCAGTGCAGCAAGGCTGATTTGCATTCGATGGACAGAGAACTTCTTCAGTCGTCGGCCATGTTTCGCAGCTATGTTTATCCAGAAGTCGTCTGGTATGGGAGTCCATACCAACGTGTTTGTAGAGTATATTGAGAAAGCCTCCAGTGGCGCAGAAGATAGCATCTCTCCGACGTCACGAGTCCACTCGTCAAGAGGCATGTGGATGTGAACGGTCAAGGTGATTGCTCTCAGACGTCTAAATGCATCTGTGCGGAGACACGTGGCCGTGAACACAGACATGTTCTCCCAGACGCACGACTAAGGTCAGTTGATCATGCACGTGCGTAGAACACGTACGAATGATTGGGAGAGGCCCTCGACACTCATCCCGACAAGTCCGCTCTTGTTGGCCGAGGCTATCGTCCCAATACCAAGATGAGTCACTCTGGGACATCCGATGATATATAGATACTCCAGCCCTTCAAGACTCGGCGCGAGCTGCACCAAGTATGTATCTGTTACAAGGGTTGATGCCTGTCGGTGTGTTACAATCGCCAATTCAAACAGGCATGCGTGTCACGTTACCTTGCATATGATCGTGAGGCTGCGAAGGGTTTCGCCTGTGATCGAAATCCAGGTAGGAAAGATGTCCAGAACGTGAGCGCCGGGCATGATCAACGAAAGCTTGCTCAAACGAGAAAATTGAGTGAGTAAAGTGGGATCATATTGGCCGTCGTTCCCGTTGATCTCTAGTTCGTGCAGGTGTGAACAGCTGCGAAGGGACTCGAGCACGCAGGAATGGAGAGATCCATCTCTGGTCCATGTACAAGACCTAAGATTCACGCAATTTCGAACTCCTTCAGTGCACTGCTGCAGTAATTTGGAGTGGCGTTCGCCGAACAGTGCCTTTGGAAAGTCTCTGATCTCTAGTAATTCGAAGGTGTCGTGAGATATTTACGCTGAAAGACAGATTAACGACAACATACCTAGTTTCTCCACATAACGGGCGAGATAAGGGCATCTAGATAACGTATCGAATAGTAGAATTACCTGTGTAGAGAACGCAGTCGAAGTATTGAGTATGGTGATGGCAAATCTAGACCGACCTTGGTCTTTGCTTCTTTATACCAAGCAAAGATGAGCACGCGACGATACAGCACAGGAGTGGCAAATTTGTTAAATGTTTTATTCACGAGACATAGCTTGGATATGTGCTGCGGCCGAAGAACAAAGGCAAAGAATATGGGTAGTAGGTCAAGTGGAAGTTCAAGGAAACGAGCCATCGCATCACATTACGTCAGACAGCAGAGCTTCAAGTTGTTCTTACCGAGACTCGCTTTTCTTGCCAGCCCGCTGGAAGAACTCGAGCACACCTACAACGTGGTGAAGCCGAGTCAGTCTATCGCGGGAGTCAGTTTGGGGTGCGACGGTAAAGGACTGCGTCATTTGTAACTATAGCTTCAAGGTATCTTCCCCGCTATTGAAACAAAAAAGCGTGATAATCGTGTCGCATTGTTCTAGAAAAGTAGTGACAGAGGAATAACACTTCTTCACTGTCGTCACGCGCATCGCTCACGGCATCAGCGCCCCTGGTCTCGTGAACGTCTACAGCTGGCCTTGCCGCTGACCCTTTACGGTCCGCATCGGTGTCGGGTGTCTTGATGTGGTTTCGTCGATGCAAGTCCTTGTACAAAGATCATCAACAGCATGCTGACGACGCTTGGACGATGCTCACCTGCACCAGGTGCTGCAAACGCCCTTTCAAGCGCCCTCGGACGCGTAGTATGGAGGTATCTGGACGCGTAGTTGGGTTGGGGTGCTGTTTATGCCGCTTCCAGAGGCTTTTTGACGATGATGGCGTCCGTGTGTTGCTCGTCGCTGTGGATGGGGCTCTGTCTGGACGTGACGCGCTTGTTTACTGCTCTCTGGGACGGGGGCGGGGAGGGTGGGTGGTGGGACCTGGGAAGCTGGGCATGGTGAGTGGGGGAAGCGAGGGGGTGGACTCGATGAGACTTACCTTGAGGATGGCGCGTGAGATTTCATGGGCTCTCCGACCCGCTCGCCGGCGATGACGTCCCATAGTACGCGTATGGTGCCGTCGTCGGCGGCGGTGACGAGCTGACAACCGCCTGGGGTAAACACGACGCATCTCACATCGTTGTCGCGGCCTTCCATGGGACCGACAAGTGTCTGGCCGATGTCTGCGTCACAGGTGCGGACGGTCTTGTAGTAAATATTCAACAACTTGAAGCTCTACTTTCGACGGGACAAAAGTGGAAGGCTGACTAATTAGAAACGTGAACACCTTGGGACATCCGCCGCATAATTGCTCTTCCTCATACCACCACCATCTCGAAACAATGGACATTGACGACGACTACGCAATGCAGGAGCAGGAGTCGGATCCTGTGCATCCGGAGAACGACAATGACGAGGAGGAAGAGATCGAACAAAGTCGCCCGGAGCGCAAAACTGGAAAGCATCGGGGGTCCATTTACGATGCACTGGACGACGACGACGACGACGACGAGGAGGAGGAGGAGGACCATCGCGGGAAGAAACGTGCAAAAGTTCGTGTTGTTGGCAACATCGTTCTTTCGGCGTATTCCTCACACCTCGGTAGCATCGTCACAGGCGGAGTGCAGTCAATCGCTTCCTCGACGTAGAGGCCGAGGTTGACACGGAAGAGGAGGAGGAAGAGGAAGAAGAAGAGGCTGGCGGTGGTATGTCTTGGTATTGAATCATTCTCGCCACAGCCGTAACCACCTCCGTCTAGATGAGTTCATCGCGGACACCGGTCTTGACGGGGACGAGGACGATGCGAATCGAAGAGCAGCTGTCAACGCACGTCTTGATCGCCGAGAGAGAGAGCTGAATGACCAAGACTTGGCCAAAATTGCCCAAAACTTGCACGAACGGTACCGAAGCGCAGGGGTGCGGTACACGGGAGACATGAACGAGGTTCCACAGCGCTTGCTTATGCCCTCGGTGCATGATGCGAGCTTGTGGCAGGTTAGAGTCAAGGTAGCGTACCACTACATCACAATCTTTACAGTTTCACTCACTACGCTGTCTCAGCCCGGACGCGAGCGCGATATCGTATTCAGTCTGATGCGCAAGGCGATTGATCTTGAGTACACGGCTCAACCACTTTCGATACTATCGGCTTTCGAACGAGATTCTCTACCGGGGATGATATATGTGGAGGCTCGTAGCGCCCAACAAGTCAACCAAGCATGCAAAGGTCTCGTCGGCGTCTACCCTAGTCGTGGTATCACCTTGGTACCTATCGAGGAAATGGCCAGCCTTTTGAAAATCAAGAAGCAAGACTTGACGGTCACTCCCGGTACATGGGTTCGAATCAAGCGCGGCAAGTACCAAGGCGACCTTGCACAGGTCATGGATATAACCGAGAATGGCGAGGATGTCGGCCTCAAGTTCATTCCTCGTATCGATCTTAATCCAAGGGACGATGCGAGCGTAGACGGACGCAAGCGGAAGAAAGTAGCTACCGGTATATCCACAATGCGGCCTCCGCAGCGATTCTTCAATTACGAGGAAGTAATCAAAGTATACGGCCGCAAGCAGGTCTCCAAGCGGAATCAGGTCTACGTCTTTCAAAACGACACGTACAAGGACGGTTTTATCGAGAAGGATTTCAAGCTTTCAGCGCTACAGCTGGACGATGTTAACCCAACTCTGGATGAGATCACCCGCTTTACTCGAGGACAAGATGGCGCAGAGAACGAAAATCCGGTCGACCTCTCTATCATCGCAGAAGCATCCCGCAAGGCAGCGATATCTGTGCTTCAGCCTGGGGACCACGTCGAAGTCTTTGAAGGAGAACAAGCCGGTGTGCACGGTGTTGTCGATTCAATCAACCAGGACGTCGTCACCATCACTGCAGTCGGCGTGGATATCGACGGTCAAAAGGTCGACGTTCTGGCTCGCAGCGTGCGCAAGCGGTTCAAACCAGGTGACCACGTTAAAGTGATGACGGGTCAGAACGCAGACGAAACCGGTCTTGTTGTGTCTGTTTCTGACAATGTCGTCACATTCCTCTCCGACATGTCCATGCAGGAGGTAAGTGCCTTGTTTGCGGTATTACTGTATGTTTTCCATCTTTTCATCCAGGTTTCCGTTTTCTCGAAAGACCTTCGAGAAGCTGCCGAGGTGGGTTCCGGCACCAACATTGTGGGCAGCTACGAACTGCACGATCTGGTTCAACTAGAGTTAGTACACACTTAGCTGGCGACTTTTCGGTACTGATGGAACTCCTAGTCCCCAAACCGTGGGGGTTATTTTCAAAACCGAGCGGGACTCTTTCCGAGTGCTCGACCAAAACGGTCAAGTCCGGCTTGTCCAACCCCACCAGATATCCATGCGCAGGGATTCCAATCGGGCTATAGCCACCGATTCAGAAGGTCACGAGCTTCGAGTGAATGACAATGTCCGAGAAGTGGATGGAGAGGTGGGTTTTCGCCCAGTGTCATTGATTCATGTTTAATGTTCCACAGGGTCGCAAAGGCCGAGTGCTTCACATTCACCAGTCATTTTTCGCCTTCCTACACAACCGTGATGTCGCCGAGAACGGCGGTGTTTTCGTCACCCGCGCCCGGTCGTTGGCATCATTGGCACCGAAGGGAAATCTTGTCAAGCCGGGTACGGATCTCGGTAAGATGAACCCACATGTGGCGGGTGGTGCGACTACGGGGGGCATGGTTGGCTCTGCCATGGCACGTGGGCCTCGAGATCGAGATATTGGTGTCCTCGTCACTGTCGTCAAAGGACCGCAGAAAGGTTACATTGGGATCATCAAGGATACCAATGGAAATCTTGCCCGTGTAGAATTGCACACCGGGAACAAGCTTATCACTATTGACAAATCCAAGCTTTATCGGAAACTGTAAGTAGCGCGCGCATGGGCCTTTCAACCTTCATCCTCAACCCTCCCTTAGACCCGACGGCACATTGATACCTCTGGACAAGCCCTATAATCCAAATGCCGGGATGGGTGCTTTCAAGACACCAGGAGCGCCTGCGCGGACACCGAACCCTTATGCGCAATCGACCGGAGGCCGCACACCCGGACGGGGAGGTGGTCGTACACCAAATCCGTATGCGAGTGGTGATGGGCGAACCCCTGCTTCCCGAGCGCCGGATCCCCTTGGTGGCGGTGGTGGCAAGACTCCCGCTTGGAATGCTTCGTCTCGTACACCTAACCCATATCAGGATAGCAACAAGGCTTGGAATGCTTCTTCACGGACACCTAATCCGTACCAAGATGGAAGTAAAACCCCAGCATGGAATGCGTCATCACGGACTCCGAACCCGTATGCGAACAGTAGTGAGTCCCCAAGCTGGAGTAACGATGGAGGCAGAACGCCTGGTTCGAGTTCTGGTTGGGGCGGTGGATGGGGTGGTTCATCGGAAAATAATTCGTGGGGCGGCAATACGTCACCTGCACGCCCAGCGGACGCTAGCTACTCTTCATGGGTAAGTACTAGATGGCGAGTCTATACCGTCTACACCGCAGCTCACTATTTCGACAACAGTCTGCACCGACGCCTGCAGCTGCTCCCACACCTTTTGCTGCTCCGACTCCAGCTGCGTCGTACCCAAATGCACCAACGCCTCGCACCATGGGGTCCGGCGGCTTTGTCCACTCTGCGCCGACGCCAGGCGTCTCGGCCGCAGACGAGGATGACTCGAGTGAGTAACCACCCAATCGTTGGAAGTGATATATCTCACTCATGTTGATTCCAGCACCTACCTGGCTACTGGATCCACTCTTTCAGGACAAGAAGGTTCTGATGGAAATAACCGGCACGTTTGGCGCGTGGCGTGATGGCGAACTCAACGGTGCGAAGGGCTTTGTGACCAACGTCTTCCGAACGCCTGGGGACACACTCATTACTATCGAGTACATCGACCCAGGTCGAGAAGGCCCGACGGTGGACGTGCCGATCAACTATCTCAGTGCTGTTCAGCCCGACCGGGTGGGTGATCATGCTATTGCACTGGATGGTTCCACCAAGGGCATGGAAGTGATCCTGTGCGAACAACTTGCCGCCGGAATATGGAAGGTGGCGAAATCGCTTGATGATGAAGAAGGTTTTACATGCCTAGAGACCGCCATGGTGAAGCTCCACGTCAAGTGACGGGAAAAAAAAAGGTCGTGACTCGGATTTTATGTGACTTTGGTTCGAACTCGCGTGTTCTGTGTTACAGTACAATTCGTGCAGTAATTTATGCTGTCCTTTTCGCAGCGAAGGGCGTGAGAAACAACACCTTGGAAGTACACCGCATACTAATATTGATGTCGTTTCTTGTTGGATCCCTCGCGGGTGCGGTCGCCACAGGCGGCGTAAGTATTCTTACTCGTACTCTTCAAAAGACGGCTGTCGACGTACTCTGCAGGTGTATTATGGATTCTCTAACCTGATCCAATCGAGGTACGTCCCTCACATGCACCCTCGGCCCCACCACTTACCCCCACACCAGAACCGCACAACACCGTCACGAGTGCGTCCGCCCGTGTTCCTACATGTCGTTGCCTCGCACTGACATTTCCCGCCAGCCTCCACCGCCTGTCTGATACGCTCGTCGATGCGCCGGCGGCGCTGCCCGGGCCCGTACCTGCCTCGAAGCGGATCGTCGAGCGGCCGTTTGCGACACTCGTACAAGGGCGCTGGAACGCACACGTCGCGGACGCGTATGCAACTGTCGGGCGTTGCGAGCGACGCGCGTCCGAGTGGACGAGGAGGGTGTTGTACGGCGAGGTGTGAGCCGTGCGTAACTCGCGTCCGATGCGTCGTCAGCCATGTCCCAGTAGAGCACCCAACACTGAATGTTAGAGGGTCCAGATGAGTCCTTGTTGCACGTGCAGCCCTTGCCGTCCATGACCCTGATGATAGGGGCAAGGATAAACCTGCGGAGGTGGAGG
>JBBPOD010000452.1:0-18835 GCA_038091255.1 Tylopilus intermedius | reverse complement strand
AATTGTCATTTTTGTTCGCCTCATTGCATGTTGCCGCCATCTGCAGCAGAAACGTTAATTCAAACTACCAATGGCGTCGCGGTTGAAAGACCAGCTGAGGTTAAATTTAGCCCGACAGAAAGAAGAAGCCTGAAGGGGCTTCGATCACCCGAAAGAGAATATATGGAAAAACATCGAACCCCAGGACAACTTGAAGCAGCACGGATGAAACTAGTAAAATCAACAAGTTAGCAGGACCACGCACACCTTTCGATCTGAAAATAGCACCTTCCGACGGCCGTAAAGCGCAAGGCGAAGTGCATTTGCAACGTGGGTCCCGACTGTGCAAAGCGCTGCTTTATCATGCCGGGTTGCTCACCCCCGATCCAACACGTGTGAGCCTGCCCGTCACGGTGAACTGACGCGAGGCGACCCGACGATCGTAGAATGAAGGGATTGGCATGGATATGGGTCAACGGCAGTCCGCGCAAGGGAGTCGCTAGGCACGGCGCTCCATCGTTTACTTCGGAAATCGATGTTTGACCGTGGACCCGTGAGTGGAAGTAGGTTATGCACATCGAGAGACACCCCGAGAAACACCGTTAGCGATGCCACTGGTAAGGTAGTAGCATACCAGCGTCATGCAGGAGCTCGCTTGCACTGGCAGGTTCAAACGTTCGAGTTCCGAGTCGGTTGCAATTAGCTGTCAGAGTCCTGACCGGGACCGACCGGCCACCCTGATCATCGTCTTGTTCAAACTTGGCCCAACCTACGCGAGTACGCTCACTGGTGGCCCATTTATCTTGCCTATTGACGCAACGAGTATGTACTTGAAAATGTTGGTGGGAAGCAGAACCGACAAAGTGGTGGCACGAAAATCAGTGGAGCCAAGAACTACGGTACTATATTACTAGTACGCATACGACATACGGTATATCTGGATGCCCTTCAGAGCGCACGGACAAGGCTATTCAGAGTCTAAGCCTAACCCTTGTTAAACCGTTAATCGGTTGACCCCATGCCATCAATTCACGAAGCACCACTGAACACCAGGGCGGAGGCCCGCGGGCGGAACGAGTTTCCGGGCGGGCCAACTCGGAAGGTCAGCGCATCAGCAACAGTTGACACGATGGATGCATGTGCTGCGTATTCGCATGTCTAATCAGAACAAACCAAGCAAGTCCTCCTGTGGTTTCTGGGTAGCAGTGGTCGGGGTTGCGACGCTTTCCAGCGGGGAACCGGGATAAACACCCCCTGGAGTCGACAAGCTCCCCAGACCACCAAACCCACTCTCAACACCGCCATTTCCCCCATCGCTCCCCCCACTTGCACTCATTCCCCCAAAGATGGATACTAAATCGTCCAGCGGATTCGTTGAAGTCCCAGACAGGAAATTGGCAGCAGCATGCGACGAGGGCAGGATCTGCGTTGCCGCGAGACCCGAGGGTTGTCCTTCCTGAGTAAGAGCGTCGTCGAAATCGAGTAGGTTTTCTGCTTGTTGTCCTGCTACGACCGTCTGGAGAGCTTTTTGCGCAGTAAAACGATCGTCGGATAGCCTGCGTACCACACTCAGCGAAGTGCGCGACAGACAACGGAAACAACGAACTCTGATCCCATGCGCTGAACCGAGTCAGCACCTATCCGTCCATGGCCAATGAAGGTCTCAGCCGGCTTGTGGTAAACGCTAGCCAGAGTCGAAATCTCTCCAAGGAGTTCTTCTAACATGGCTGGTGCAACCGAAGCTCGCGGGATTGATATCGGTGGTCTGTGCGCGAGAACGACGGCCTGCAAAGTCCCGTTGGTTCGTCAATTCGTTTCACGGAATCTAAAACCAAAAGGCGTACCTTCGCTGCACCTGGATCGGTGGACAACAGTCGCCAATATATATATGCTCGGTCGCGCACGTCGGGCGAGTCGCAATCTTTTGTCGCCGTATTCAGCACCCGTTGCACTACACCTTGCGACGAGTCAGGCTTCTTCAAAAACAACTTGACAACGGCTGTCAGTGTTTGTAGTTGTACCTGATAAAGCGTATTAATGATCGATGACTGCCATCATTAAGTGGAACTTACTTGATATGATTCCTCAGTGAAGGTGTCCACAAAAGTACCTAGCAACTCATCTGCGTTGTCAATTTTCTCCGCGTACTCGCCAATAATCCATATCAGCGATGCTTTCGCCTCTGGCTCGTCGAGTTCCTCGAGATTGGCGCACAATGTGGGTATGACGCCCTCGTAGGTCGAAGGGTACTTTCGAAAGATGTCCTGTATCGGTTACATGAGAAATCTGGACACTCTTGGTTCGAACACCACGCATACCTTCATCACTACCACAGCTTCCTGTACAACGTAGCTCACGCGGGTTCCGATGAGGTCCAATAATACGTTGACACATCGTTCAGCAGAACTCTCGATGCTGATCGCCGTTTGCCCTATCGCTTTGATGCTCTTCCGTACGAAATCGACGTCCACTTCCGACGCATACCTGTCAAGATTCAACTCGTCATCTCGGAAGCTGCAATGAAACAGGTACTGACTCTTTGAGTTCGCTCAAGAGCGCGTCAACGTTGTTGTCATTCGCTAATCGTACCATGATGTCCAACTTTTCGACTTTGACGTATAGCGGATCATTGTACTTGCAGAAGAACACCCTCATCTCGTTGGAAAGCAAGTCTGCTTGTTTTTGTAGGAGGAGATTCACATTGCGCAATGCAACCCATTGAACCTCTGGAGGGGCTGATAGGAGGGTAACTAATGGTGGTGCCATCTTGCGGATCAGCTGCTTTGTGAAATCCTCTCGCCTTATGCTGCGCATGTGTATCATGATCGCCTAGGCAAACATATGTCAAAGCGGCAGGTGGGACGTCAGGAAACGCACTTTGACAGCCGCAAGAACAACACTTCCGTTGACATGCTGGAATTGGGGAACGACCCGTTCACAGATGTGTTCGCTCTCCTTCTCATCTTGGGCGGTATAACGTGCCAGGGCGTTAAGGATTGCAACGCGACCCCATTCCGAGCATTCGTTCAATGCGATCAATAGTTTGTTCAGGACGGATGAAGTGATGGTGAAGATTGCCGGATCAGAGGGTGAAGGTGGTGGATGATTCGAGGTGGCGATTGTATGGATGTCCGTCAGAGCAGCAACCGTGTTCGCGACGACCTACGCAGTTTTGAGCCGTGGTAAATACTCGGGGGAGAAAACAAGACTCACCATGGGATTACTGTCTGAGATCATCTCGTGTAGCTGTTCGAGGAAGCCGTTGTCGATGACCAGTTCGGGTTTGAGGTCATACAGCTTGGCGACGCAGAGTGCGGCTGTCTTGCGAACGTAGGGATTATCGTCCTTGAGAGCACGTTGTAGGGGATTGCATAGATAATCGATGATCTTTTCTGCGCGCAAGCAGCCCATCGTTCGAATGGAGAGCGCGCGGACCAGAGGGTTTGGGTCTTCAGAGTCCTTGACAAACGTGTTTACGGCGAGGATGACGAGCTCGGGTTGCGTCTTTGCGTAGTTCATGAGATATAGGTACACGAGTTTCTTTTGTTCGAGGTCGTCTGTCTGCATGTTTTTGAGGACATCGGGAAAGAGACCAGACACGTCTACACGGGATGTCGATATGGAGCAGGGTATCCAAGACTGAGCATCTCACCTTTTCCGACGGTCATGGATGCTATGACTCTCTTGATGGCATCTTTGCGTTTATCGCGGTACTCGCTGTTGAGATCGACGCTGAGCTCGTAGTTTTCGCCCTTGCGCGGTGCTCGTATGCTCATGGGCGGTGGGTTGGCGGCGGTTCACAGTGGTGGGATGGTCGTCGTTGTCGTGATTGTGTGGACGATGCCGCCAACGATGGTGGAAGGAGCAGCGGCGATGACGCGCACCGGTAATTTGTTTGGTTAGTACAAACGAGACTCAGACGACTCTTGCCTCATACACCGAAGTTTATCTACTTCGATCGCTGTTACTCGACAGTTTTGACTCGGACCTAGGAAGGGATCCTGGTTCTCGTCTCACCGCCTCGCGTACTCGAAGGGCTTCATATCCAAGTCATACTGCATTGATGCACTGAAGGTGCGCTCTAAAAATGATCGCCATGCGTGAGACACTAACTTTACCCGGATCGCAATGTCTTTCCTTCTCCGTAGTAGGAAGGTGGGGACAGCGCACACAAGCTGGCGCCATACCGGGCTGATACGAGTTATAATTCGATCGACTATCCGACCTTGCATTTATCCGC
Source organism: Tylopilus intermedius (assembly GCA_038091255.1). Taxonomy (NCBI): domain Eukaryota; kingdom Fungi; phylum Basidiomycota; class Agaricomycetes; order Boletales; family Boletaceae; genus Tylopilus; species Tylopilus intermedius. The sequence goes on along the minus strand of JBBPOD010000452.1, from coordinate 14,616 downwards.
CGCTCAAGATACGTTCGACTACCTTCTGTGGGTGGAAACTCGTCCGAGTATGTCACATTAACCTGCTATCCTCTTCCAGTATACTGCATGAGGGATTTTTTGAATAGGTCCAAAAAAGGCGACTCGTGGCTCATATACTGAAATGACTAGTCTCGAGGCTCTTATCTGGCCAACTGAATGCCCCATAGAGGCTGCGATGATCATCCACGTTGCCGTCGAGGGGCGCAAAGGAATACCCTATATCCCATATTGCTATCAATTTCAATAGTGCCAGGAGGTATATGAGCTGCTCGTGGTACCCTCGGCCTCGTTCCAAATCTCTCATCCATTCTTTCTGCTCCAGTCACAGGTGCGATACCTGTACCAGTTCTTCTGAGGATTTCGATCTCACGCTTCTCCCAGCCCAATGAGTAGTGCATACGCTATCGTCCAGGAACTGCTCGATAGTCGTCAACCAACGGCTGTCGGTATTGGACATTTCCTGAAAGCGTTGTTGAGCTTTGCAAAGCCCCCTGCGAAGATGCCAATCACCGTCGAGCACACGGACGGCCAGGGTGCCACAAAGGTCATGATGTTCAGTAGACAAAAGCTGTCCGTGGCTTTCAACGTTAGTCGGAGCAATTTCTCTCGTATTATTGTTGAGACGCTGACCCCTTGGGTAGAATGCTATGGAAACCCTCAAAAGCGACCTGGGGATCGTGCAACGAGGATATTATAACTATGGAATCACCGTCACCGTCACTGGGGTACTCTTTTACAACGAGGATGGGACCGTCCAGACGGAGCAGATGTTGATATCGCAGGAGTCGTGGGCTGATCTCATGCCATATGTCCATAAAATCTTTATCCGCTCGACGAAAACCTCATGATTATGGTATCGTTCATGTATTAGTCTCTGTTTTTTTACTTGCGTTTTCGTGCACACTGGCAGGCCATTTCCCGTCTGGAGTCCGGACTCGAGCCGTACTGAGCTTTTAAACCCGACCTTAGCCCGAGGCACGACGACCTGCTACCGCTGGCGCACCGCAGCTGACCAAATGATAAATCCAATAGGCACCGATCATGGAGTTCAAGTTCTTAGGCCGTTAAGTATGAGGCATCTCAGACTCCATTCCAAGTTTCCAACATGAACGAAGAGGGCGACTGTATTGTCACCAGCCCACTGTACATGATTGTGCGGATACACTGACTGGTGAGTCGACCAGTAGACCCGAATCCTCTCCGAATTGACAGCATTTCCGAGTCTTCCACTCTTCCCCGCTAGGGAAGAATTTCATTCCGGTCAACTTCTTGGAGCTGTTACCGTTCCAGACATTTCAATGGACTCGGATCCGGCCTCGTGGGCCCACACGTTGGCGAGAAGTCTGGTCACCAGCTATGCCCTCGTTCACTATCTGGTCAATTGACTTCCAAATCGATGTTGCGACGATCAGTCACGTCGAGGCAGCGCAAAGGGTCACGGTAGGTACCCTATATCTCTTATCAATTTCAATGGCGCAAGAGGTATATGAGCCCCTCGTCCTCGTTCCAACCTCTCGTCCTTTCTATCTGCTCCAGCCAACAGGTGCGATTCCTGTATCAGTTCTTCTGAAGATTTCGACCTCACGCTTCTCCCAGCCCAATGAGCAGTGCATACGCTATCGTCCAGGAACTGCTCGATAGTCGCCAACCGACGGCTGTCGGGATCGGTCATTTCCTGAAAGCGTTATTGAACTTTGCAAAGCCCCCTGCGAAGATGCCAATCACCGTCGAGCACATGGACAGCCAAGGCGCCACAAAGCTGATGGTGTTCAGCAGACAAAAGCTGTCCACCAATTTCAGTGTCAGTTTTTTCTCGCCAGTCTGAACGGCACTCTTCACACTGATCGCTGACATGCTGACTCTGAGCAGAATGCCATGGACACCCTCAAGCAAGATTTAGGGATCGTGCAACGAGGATACTCTAGCTACGGAGTGAACGTCACCATCACTGGGGTCCTCTTTTACAATGGGGATGGGACTGTGCAGACGGAGCAGGTGTTAATATCCCAGGAATCATGGGCTGATCTTATGCCGCACGTTCACAAAATCTTCATCCGTTCAACGAAAACCTCGTGATTGCCGTACTATCCCTGCTGCCCGTTCTTTACCGCACTATCTGGGGGGTTGTTTATGTGGTTTTATGCGACTCTCCTTTTCCAACCATTGGCATTTCATTGGGAACTTGATTCTGTTCACGAAGTAAGCTTGCTCGGGTTGATAGGTTCAGGTACTGCACAATCAACGAGACAACTGAGCGCTCGTTCTGTGCCTGTCACAAGTTAAGAGTAGCCATCTTATATGTACACCTCGATTGATCAGAAACGAATTATAGCAGTCAGGATGACTACAACATTGACATTCAAAAACTATCTTTAAAGTTCGCCAGCAAGAACTTCAATTGCGGACTGGTTAGCAACTTCTGGCAAGTACGACATGGCTCTCGCATTCCACCGGTTGCTTTGACCGAGTCCGATTTGTACGGGCTCGCAGCCTGGCCAGGACTTTCGGGAAGAATTCTGAATCCCTCAAAGGCAATTCCCGAAACACTATCTGGTTTGAAATCCACCTTTGTCTTTCTGTTCATGATCCTAAACAAGTAATGAACTCCGATGAATCCATTGGGAGAGCTGGGTACGTACGATTTGATGAATAAGAAGGGTACGGTTTCTGCGCACATCCCATACAAGTTGGCGCCGCCCGTCGGGATGACTTTGACATCAACATTCCTGTCGAGCGCGCCGATCGCCTTGAGCTGTTCTCCTCGTTGACGTTGCATGTCCTGCTTTCCCCCCTTGTATACCTCTCGGCTCGATTCAGTCCGGCAGTCAAGATTGGCTGATATGCAAAAGTATTTCAGCCCGTCGTCTGGGTTTTCGAACCACGAAATCTGGGTCATCGTGGGGTCGTGGTCCAAGACAGTAGTTTTTCCCGGAACCTTCATCTCCTCCGTCAGGCGTCGGCAGAATAAGGAATAGACGCAAATGAGCGGGAGATAGTAGTTGTTTCTGTTGGCTGTCTTGTCCGTCTTGCCAGCAGCAACGGAGAAGATCCACCCCACGAGGTCATACAAGCTTTTGACCTCAAGGGTGATGTCTAGAAATGGAAGCACCATCGCCGGCTGGAGAAAAATCGGGCCAATCCTAGGGGAAAGGGTGGATTTAGCACGATGTTCGGACTCGTTGAAGGGCGTACCGAGGCAGAGACCTACCTGCCCTTGGTAATATCGTGGATTCTTTTGACGACAGCGGGGAATTTCTGCTTGACTGCATCGTCCTTGATCCCGTATGTCTGCTGGTGCTTGTTGATCTCATCAAAAAATCCGAGGACCTGTGATAGGCGAGACTGTCTGAGGTCGATGCATATCAAACATCTGAATGTACGTACGCCGTCCTCTGTTAGTTTATACAAGTCAGATACATTCTTCTGCTTGTTAAACAGCTTGAGCGGTTGTACATCAGCAAATGACTGTTGAATACTGGATGTCCCAGGTATCATGCTCACGGGGGGGTTGAGTCACAGTCCAGGGAATTCGATCGTTCCATCTTTATACATTTCCGCCCACAGAATAGCTCTAGCCAGACTTGATGGGCGCCGGACTTTGGGGGGAGTACACATGCTGAAATTTTGTCACGGTGTTGGCAATCTTGGACACTCTCATTGGATGGAAGAGCGCGGGGCGTTGAGGTTCGAACAGAAGGAAGCTGTCATCGATTCAAATTGATCGGCTGCAACAGATTGAGCAGTATTTGGAACTGAGCGCTGAGCGCTGAGCGGCGACGTCTAGCTTCGCTGTGAGCTAAATGAATCGGCGCGGAAGAAGTGGCGATACCCACTATTTCTCACGGACTCATCTCGCCTTGCCATTTGACGCCTACACCTCCAATTATATTACAAAAATGGAATGATGATAGGGAAACATGGTGCCAGTGAACTCGTTACAACTCCCTTAACTTAAGACGCGCACGCCAGTCATTATGCTTCAAAGTCTCCCACAATTCTTTTTGCGTGCGGGGATTCTCTACCTGGTAAGTGTCGGCGCTCCCACCGCTGAAGAGGTAGAAGGACTCGGGGCCTGATGCCTTCTTGTAGGAAAAGACATATTGATCAAGATCCTTTTCTTCAAGGATATTCTTGATGTCCTTGTTCTGAGCACCGACTGTGCCGGCAAGCATGCGTGTGACACTGTTCAGCGAAGCGGGTTTACTAGTCCAGCCGCTGGGGTCGGCCAAGAGACGATCCTGCATTCGAGGAGTAAGCCGTCGTAGAGAGTACATGATCCATGCCCGACAGCGTACCTCCGCCTGAGCGGTATTGGTCATTAGCACTTTTTCAATATTTTCCTGATGATACAACAAAATCAGCACTTAGACTTAGGACGGATCTATTCCGCCAGGGGGATACATACCGTCATGGGGGTCGGATTGGAATGCGGAGTTCCGAAAAGTCGGGGAGTGCTATATGCTATATAGATAAGTGTCTCAGAAGCTTCACTGGTCGCTGATTCATTCAATCAAACAAGCCTATATGGTGATCATGGACATCTCCGAGCGAATGCAAACTTTACCAGGTGACCGTCCTTGCGCCGTCCTTCTGGGATAGTCCGAGTCTCCTCGGCTAGAGCCTGAAGTAGTAAAGGAGGTGGCTTGATTTGGTAATTCCGAAAAAAACTCTGTGTCCGAGTCACTACCACCGCGACTTTGGATGCCACTGGCAGTGGCTGCTGGTCCCCGTGCTCATATGAATTGCGAAAAACTAGGTCAACGCGCAATATTTTGATTATGTATGCTACGGGAACCGGAACGGCGCGGGAAGTCGTTCATCGGGTCGCGAGAGAATGCTGCAGGGGCCACTTTCAATACGGCATGTCTAACTTTGGGTTTTATCCCCCCGTACGTCTGTCGCTGACTTATTCTTACCTGGTTTCCTAGGAATAGTTGATCTTGCAGTGTCTTGTCGTGTTTTGCGACCACTGGCTCGGGCGGAGAGCCGTGTCGCCCCTTCAAGTTGTGGACTTATTGCGCCTATGAAAAGTTCTGTTGGCTAGCAAAGAAGTCGGCTCGTCGACTGAACAATCTCGGAGGACAAGAGCTCTGTGCTAGAGGGTAAGAGGACGACTAGCTTCCACTAGGGTATGTCGCCTCGCATCAAGGCCGTTACGGTCCCGGCGGAAACGAAATATCGGGACGTAGCAGTCAAGTGTAACTGCCGTACCACCGCAGAGGATTGGTTCCAGGATGCTAGGAGATCTCACTGTCATCCATCCCGTTGCTCCTGCGCTGGAGGCGGATAACTTGCTAGTCTGATGGGCAAATACCACAGACGAACCTTTTTCCATTACCCGTGCGTTGAAAGGTCCGTGTTCAATAGACTTTGTATCCTTCCTCCTCAGTGAGACGTAGATCAATCTTTACCCGACCATACACCTCAGGTTTACGACCCTTCGTACTTTTTACTCGGTGCCTGGATTTCAATGCGGTCCCTCGCCGCTTTGCCAACGATCAAATGGTGCGAGAGAAACTGGATGAATATGTTTCCAACGAAGGCGCTGTGGGTAGCATTTGCAGACAATGTACACCGTCTTACCACTGGTATTGCATAGGACGAATTACACGAGTACTGCCAGCGAGCAAAGCGCGCTATTAAAGCAATTTCAGCCGAATTCCGGTTGGTGCGAACACCAAGAGACTATGATTTTGATCTATTCCCTCCCTTTCAACCACGACGGTTTTCAATAGCAAGTTCTCCCAAAGTATGCTCTCTACGAATAGACCCATTCATTGCTTAGACATCCCACAGAGACATTCATCTGTGTTGCGAGCGCCAAATATCGCACGAAGCTGAGGTTGCCGTCTGCACTAGTTTTCTCGCCACACTTCAACCAGGTTTGCATTTCTTCTTTAGTGAACGATGTTCACTTTTTAGGTGACAAGCTGAGTATCGCTATCCGAAAAGGTTTAATATCACTCCCGAATGACCTCCGAATACCCGCTATCTGTGTTGGTCCTGGTACTGGCATTGCCCTAATGCGAGCGATCATGGGAGGGGCGTGTTGTTGCAGGGTCTAGCAACGACACTTTATTTTGGGTGCCGATCTGCTCTGAAAGATCATCACTATAGCGCAGAATGGGAAGCTTATGCAGGAGCAGGCAAACTCACATATCGTATTGCATTCTCGCGAGATGGTCCTGAAGGGACAAGGACTTGGACGTATGTGCGAGATCTATTACGGATGGACAGGAATGGGTGTGGGAGCTTCTCCAAGTGTGACGGGGCACGTTGATAGTGTCTGGGTGAGCGGGCAACGGCTTTGTTGACAAAAGAGGCTAAATGTTATCTACAGGTCTTCAAACAGGATGCCTGCTGCGGTTACGCGAGGCTGTGAGAGAAGCATTGGCAGAATTTGGGAAGATGTCGGCCAGCTTCAAGTTCATTTCTAGGATTCGGAGCGCGAGGGAAGAATTATGGAGGAGTGTTGGAGTTGAGCCTGATACTTATGTTAGCCTGGGGAATCCTCTTGCCACGAGACATTCAAGTCGACATTTGCCTGCCAGACACTGGCCGCCCTACCACTTGAACATTCTCTTCGCTGGTAGCATTTGCTAGTGTACCGTGACTCCGTGTCAACTCCGCGTTTGACTCCAACTTGTCAGTGGGGGTGACACTGACAGTGCCAATCGAACGGTCTTGTGACTCTTGTCGCCTCACGCCACGAGGATTCGTCGAGGAAGATCGGGCTCATGCACATGTTCCACTTGAAGTTCATACGCCGGCTACATGTTGGCCGTTAGGCAAGTGCATGGCGTAATTTGCAATACCAGTTTTCAAGACCGAGTTGTCACAGGTCTCGCACTACTCGGACGCAGCGTACCTCGTCCGTGCCCAGCTTCAACCCAGCCTTCAAGTTGTGTTAAAAAGGTGAGATAATATTCTGTCCACTACCCGAATCTCATGACTCATGAGCCCAAGGGTGCCAAAAACTGCAGGCAGCAGAGTGCCTATATCTGTCCTATAGCATCGTGTTGAACGTGTTTGAAACTTGAAGGCGCCGGTGCTTCCACATTCATAATGGGAGTAGGTCCATCCTGTGAGGTTCTGACTCAGCCGTCGAATCCGCACCAAATTCGTCGCCTAATATCAACGAACACAACGCCAGCGCTTCAATGCGTTCCGCTGCCTTTCCCTCGCAACACCACGCCGCCTCCGACTCCCGCTCCTCCCAATTCCTCAATGTCCCACCCTCACCATGACTCTTGGGACATTTCTACATTGCAATATATTGTCACCCATGTCTTTTGTCCTCTCCAGCTTCCTGGCGGCGACGACCGCAGTATCCGCCACGAGTGTTCCCTTGTCGAAGCAATTGCCTCCGCCCTCCGTGTCTACGCTACCCACGCCAATCAAGCAAACCTGCCTCAGTGGTATTTCATTTCTCGAATGTTGGACAATCTGCAGGCAATTGTCCAGTTCGAAAGGCTGGACCGTTCACAGACTGTCTCTCAGCTCACTAGCATGCATGTTGGAGGTCAGTTTTAGAATCGCTTATACGCCCCAACGCTGACAGCTCGTAGATGTTCTCGCATTTCTTATTCGGTCCCAGAATGCGGCTGTCCTGCTCAGAAAGCACAAAGCTTTCACTATTTTCGAGTCTTTCGAGGTCTCCCCGAAGGCCGAGAATGTGATGACTACGCAGGGGAAACTCATATGCTCGTATCCTGGACCAGCGATCGAGATTCCCAATGCCATGTTTGAAGATGAAAGCTTTCTTGTGGAACTCGCGAACTTCCTCGTTCACATGAACGACGATGTCCTGGATGCTGCTCCAACGACCAAAAAAGCGCATGTTGCTCTTCTTGAAGCCCGAGATACTCCCCACCCCCGCTATATCACCGAGTTGCTTACTGGTATCTTGAGAAGCATTGGTCAGCCTGCCGACGTAGTTCGCATCACAAAACGTGTGGGGGACGATGTCGTGTGGAATAATGCAAGGCTGCCGTGGCGCCGCTCCTCACTCTGGCTCCTCATCAAAGTTGCCATTCAGACCTCGCTGGATCGATCTGCTCCCGGACGTGATGCATACAAGCAGTTCATGTTGTTCTTCATATGTCGCCTTGCAAGGGACAAGATTGCCGTGGACCTTTCCAATGACTTACTCCAGTTCATGTCAGCCAAGATCAGCCGACGGTTAAGGAAGTTCGGCTCCTCCGCGCCAGACTGGCTCTCTCGTATCGCATTGCAGACATGTGCATCCCTCCGCTCGATTTTGGAAAAGAGGTGGAGCCAAGTACAGACCCACCGACGTATATCCCCCATCTGGACACCCTCTGAGCTCGATCTCACCCGAGATACTGAGCTATCCCTGTTGTCTAGTCACAATTACCTTCACACCTCTCCCGATTGTCACGTGACGAATCGCGTTAACACCTTCGATCCCAAACCTCGTTTTCGAGGTTCTCTCGACGACTTCCTGTCCCCAAATGGAGTCTTTTTTGAGGAAGCTTATCGAATAGATCCCCACGCCGCGTTGTACGACGTTGAGCGGGCGGTTCAGCAGGGCATCGATGACTGGGTTGATAAGGTGACGAGCTATGACCCAGCTTGCATCAAACTGGAGATCTTAGGCAACATGTACTCGTCCAGTGCGCTAAAAACCTACCGAAATAACCCGGAGCTTCTTTCGGTCATGTTATTGACCACGATAGAGCTTTGGGTTGCCCTCGACAAGCTCATTATCAAGCAAATGCCGATACTCGCAGACTACTCTCCGGAGGTTCCGACAAGTATGCTGGAGGAATTGTTGCTCTGTAAGACCGCGCACCTCTCTCGTCTTCACCATATCCACCAATACCTCGCTTGTCGCCATGCCCAATCTCGTCTTTACGACAAGTCGCAACGGCAATGGTCGGTTTTTTCTGCGGAAATCACTCAGAATACATTTGCCGTCCGTTATTTCAAAGAATCCTCGCGCCATCAGGATCTCAAGAGTCGAATTGAGGAAGATGCGCAGCAGAACGTTGACAAGAAAGTTGCTCAACTCGAGAAGGCAAACGCTCGTCATGCCGACATGAAAGAGAAGGTCGTCAAAACTGAGCATGCATCCGCCGTTACTCAGGAAGGCCGGGTGTTCCACCCAAAGAAATGCAAGAAGTGCCAGCTTGAGCGCATGCTCGGAAGAATGGAAATAACCATCAACGAATGGCCGTTGCCATCCGGGGCCCTCCAGTTGCAGGTTGTTGTATTCGAGCTGGAGTGCCCAGTGTCCTTCAACATGTGGCGCGCTGCCACTCTTCATCTTTTGGTCGATCTTTGCTCGCTAGCACCCAAACCCAAGGATCCCTACATCAAACTCGACCAATACAAAGCACTCGAACCCTATCTTGTGCAGCATTACAGATCCCGTGTCACCCTCGGTTCCAACACCAAACCGTTTGTCGTCACCCATTACAGCAAAGTCCCAATTCCAGCCACGCGGGGACAGGTTTGCCTCAACAACGGTCTATCATTCTATGCTTTTGACGCTCTCGCTCGCGTTCCCCTCTCAGAAGCCCTTTCCGAGAACAACATCAAGCAGTATTGCACCTATCAGCTTCAAAGCGGACCGTACCAAAATCTGCAAAAATATGCTGATACCACCACCCATACGTCGAATGAAGTCTTGGCAAACCAACTGGACTGCCATAAGGACCTCTCTATCCACGAATTCATCGCCTTCGGACACTTGCGCAGTGGGGGCATGCTCCAGTGGCTCAATATCCTACGAGATCTTCGAGGACGGTCATTGAGCTTCCGTCGTCAAGAAGTCCATTCCCTCATAGTTCAGGCCGTGTCGCAAGTTGGACCGCTCGTCGACGCGGAATGGATATGGCATCAAGAAATTAGGCAGCCGTCGTTTTGCCACGCTCTCATATTAGAGCTCGAAAGTCTCTTGAAGGATGTCAGAGCCAACTGGCTAGAAGGGATCACCATGGATACTATATCCTTCTTGCTCCGTCGCCTCCTGACGTCTAATCTCGACCAATCCGTCTCGCAGAGAGTCCTTGTACTTCTACGTGACATGCGTCGTCGGCTGTTCTCCTGGGTTACGCAATTGGCGAAAAAACTCGCAGGAACGCAAGGCGATGAAGAACTTCGTGATCTCTTACGGGATACTGCGGCTATTTGTCGAAGCACGTTCGACGTCGACGCTGCCCTCATCCCAGAGGTTCTGTGCTCCGCGGAAGATATCGAGGCTCTGCTTGCTTCAGCTATACTCATCCACGACAATACGCCTGGAAATATTTCCTCTCTCCCCATACATTCAAAGTTGCTCCTTGACCGGGACCGTCGTCTCTCCCTAGCTCTCGAGAATGCCCTGAAAGACATCATCCAAACTGATTTCGGAAATCAGGGGATCGATCTGGCTATCCGCCGGGCTTGGCCCCTCTACAGTCTCGGTACAAGGTGGAGACCGATACACTCCGATTCGCCGTGGCTTTCGTGCACAACCGCGTGGACGAGTCTTCGCTCGCAAGTGGTGTTTTTTAACTTGCTTGACGGTTTGCTTTTGGTGGACTGGAAGCCGCTGGGTCGATTACCGGACGCGATTGTGCGGCACCCGCTATACAATCGAATCTTTGGCAAGGTGATTGCCGGGTATAATGATGATAATGCACACTGCTAATCTTGCAACAGGAAGTACTTGTTGTTACGCAAGCCAATATCGAGGGGATGGAATACTCGACGCTAGATACGATCTCTGATCACAAGGCGAGTACACTCAGTGTGCATATATCTTCCATGGGAGCTCAGTGGTCTACTTAGGTGCACTTCTCCCTTATAAACGATGACCTTGTGATCCTAGCGTCATATAATTCCCAAACCATGGAGCTCATTCCTCACGAAAGACTCGCGGGGGACTTACCGGAAGTGTTGATCCAGGGTCACATTCATTGGCTGAATCTCTCCATGTCCGTGTTAGAGATACGCAGTCTCGAAAAGCCTTGGGAAGCTTCGCAGGACAACTGGATTATGGATTGTACACCTGGTGGATTTCGCATGCGCAAAGGTCGGGGATTCCTCATAGACATCCGAAGCCCGACGTGGTCTATGGTTTCGAATCTCTTGAAACCACTCGACTCCCCAGAAAATCTCATCATCACCCTCTCCCCTGTCGATCCAGATAATTCCAAACCATTTTTGCGACTCTCTGTTGATCTACCCCGATATGGATTGTCATTTTACGTCGATGACGACGGGGACCTCCAGTCGCGCAACATCCGTGGCATGGTCTACGACGAGAACCAGTCAATTGGAGCTTTTTTTGGCTTGGTCAACCAGCTAGTGCTTCGCCCCAAGTCCAAAGATATCAACCCTGGTGGACTCCTGCCACGCTGTGTCCTCATTCCCGAGGGAGACATTTCCTTCCAGACGGATAACCACCACGTCCGCGTCGAGATCAACACTCAGCGCCCCAACCTCGGACGGATCACGTACCAGACTTATAAAGTTGATACGGACCTGGGCTGCTTGACAGGGAACGTCAGCCTGACGAACAAGCTATTCTGCGCTTATCTACACGCTCTCACCAGCAGCTGTCGCCCCGATCCGCTTACAGGGAGGACAGGTGTCGAGGAAGCTTTATCTCTACTGCGGTCGGCCAGCTGCTGGTCCATTATGAGGTTCGGTCCTCGCGAAGCGGAGCTCCTCAGCCTGATCGCGTCCATGTATCCCACTCGCTCCTGGTACCCCGAACACCTAAAGTGTATGCAGAAGGTGGCATGGCACGATCTCCCTGCAAGCACTCAGTATCACGAGTTGTACATCGTTTCCAAAGGAATCAAGGAGCATTGCGAAAGAGTCCTGCTGCTCCAAGAGAGTCAATCCAGCGCGTTGTTCCAATCGTTCCCATCACACAACGAGCACCTACTCAGCCGCGCCGCGCTTCGAGCGGCATATCTTTTTCCGTCCGAGTTCTCGGGACAACCTTGCGGAGAACGCCTTGATACTGTGTATTCGGCGCGAGACTTGGTGGAGCCTGCCTCAGGAGAGCATCGTGCTTACACGGCGGCGACTACGGTCTGCGAGAAGAGCACGCAGGAGAACACTATAAAGTTCCTCACAGTCACAGACATGCTGAAAGCGTGGAAGGGGAAAACTGTATCTCGCAGTGCTCCTTTGTCGCTGCAATATGACCGCTCGTGGCTGGACCTTAATCTCCCTTCGATATGGCTCGAGGCATACAACCTCCTACGAACGAGCGAGGAAGAAAAATGGACTCAACTGTTCTTCTCTCTCCCTGCTATGGCGTACGGTTCACCGGAACATAGCGATCTGGTCCCCGTGTTCGTAGCCTTTGCATCCCATCTACGCTTCTCTTCGGAGGATCCACCACCCTACGAGCTCTACAATCTCTCAGATGGATTTGACCCTTCCCAGTCTACTTTGCGCGACTTAGTTCTTAAATCTGCATACCCCTTCGAGCGCAGCCCCGAAAGCACTGAACCTGCAAGACAGGGGGAGAGTCCAAAAGCCTTGCGGAAACGTCAATCCAAAATGTATACCGACAGACGGGACACGGATGTGAATACTGCGGCCCACCTGTTGAATAACGCTGGGCTAACTGAGACTCCCCCACTATGCTCCCTCGACCCCGAATTGTACGACGTGGCGACGTTGACATCCAACATCCAGTGCCTTTTCTCGAGCTGGTATCGCAATTTCAAGCTTAGAGAGCATTTCACCAGTGTTCAGTCTATTCTGAACCACGTGCCTTCTTCAGTCGACCCTATCCCCAATCTTCTGTACTCATTCCAATCCTCGCCGAGTATCCACCCTCGGATCTTTTGGCCACCCACAATGGACCAGCTATTCATCCGGTCGCCGCCATCATTACCATCATATGGAAAATCCCCTCGATATGCCGTCGACATCAAGCAAACCTCGTGCTCTAGCTCTGACCGACTGCTCCAACTAATCAATGTTGTTGGGGCAGACGCTGAAACCAACTTTCAACGTCAATATGTCTCGGTTCTTCGCCAAAGTGCAAAGAGTTTCGAGAACGAAATACATCCATCGACCAACAAAGCAACCCGAACGATGCCGCCTGCTACCGGGAGACTTCGGGCACACTATGATCTTTGCAGAGTCAGATATTTCGAAAGTTTGAACTGTCTCAAGCAGTCTCTTGGCCCGACGAGCCTGAGCGAACAATCGCTCGATCAGTCAGGTCAATGGCCACGCATCACTGCACATGCTCTTCTTCGCTTCCTCGCGTCCAACTCATCCATCATACTCTCCGACGATTGGAAGAACTGCCTCTCAAAGTTGGCCTATCATCTCCTTGAGCTTCAGCGTGCTCGACGACTGCTTTGCCTACACCTGGACGATCTCCGCGAGGAATTCTTCAAGGAGTCGGAGAATCAAGGGCGGGAGAGAGCGGATGCTGATGAACATCCAGATTGGTTGCTTATCCAGGTATGCTCCCTTAGTGTGGATGTGAAACCTACTAATGTCCTGTACCTTGTCCACGTTAGCTCCAAGGCAACTTCTTGATTCGTCGCGTTCAGGTGGACGTTGCCAACGAGATGATATTGCCACGGTCTGGCGAGAATACAGCTATGCAGCTGAATATGGGTGAAGGGAAATCATCCGTCATCGTCCCCATCTCTGTCGCCGTCCTGGCCGATGGCAATCAACTCGTCCGCGTCATTGTCCCAAAGGCATTGACTGCGCAGATGTTTCAGCTTCTCGTGGACCGCCTTGGTGGGTTGGCCAACAGGCGAATATACTTTATTCCATTCTCTCGTTCCCTCGAGGTCAATCCTCAACAAGTCCTTGCTCTCCGCGAGCTTATGGCGGAATGCATGCAAAACCACGGCATCCTGGTCGTCCAGCCCGAACATGTTTTGTCACTCAAGCTAGTGAGCGTGGAGAAGCAGTTGTCTCAAACGGCGGATGACGAGGTGCCGGCCCTATTGCTGGAGCTCCAGAGATGGCTGTATTCGCGTTCTCGGGATATTTTGGACGAAAGCGACGAGATCCTTCATGTTCGCTATCAATTGGTGTATACCATCGGTCTTCAGCAACCCATGGAAGGTTTCCCTGATCGATGGACGACCACACAACAGGTCCTTGGCCTCGTAAACAAGGGCGCGTCCGCACTTCGAGAGTTGTTCCCCCATGGGATAGAGTACGAGTGTGGTCCCTCTGGATCCTTCCCTCATCTCCGTATCTTGCAGGCAGACACCGGTCGAGAGCTGATATCATGGATAGTGGAAGCTATAATGGACGGCTATCTTCCCAACTTTAGCTTTCATCATCTCTCGCTCACCCTACGGATCGCGATCCGTAGCTTCATATCTTGCCAGGATATCGCATCCGTCAAAGTGCAACTGTTGAAGGAATACGCTGAGCAAACACCTCTGTGGGGTGGTCTGTTACTTTTACGTGGCCTTTTGGCTACTGGCATACTTCTGTTTGCTCTTACCGAACGCCGGTGGAGAGTAGACTATGGCCTTGCTCCAATGCGCACTCTACTTGCCGTTCCGTACAGGGCCAAGGACGTCCCCGCCCCAAGAGCCGAGTTCGGGCACCCTGATGTCGCCATCATCCTGACTTGTC
>JBBPOD010000451.1:0-18843 GCA_038091255.1 Tylopilus intermedius | reverse complement strand
ATTAGGATTAGGATTAGGATTAGGATTAGGATTAGGATTAGGATTAGGATTAGGATTAGGATTAGGATTAGTAACTGACAAGGATTAGGATTGATAAGAATTAGGATTAGTGACTGGCAAGGATTAGGATTAGTGACATTACTATGATAACTATGATAACTATGACAACTATGAAACTACTATGAATATACTATGAATATACTCTGACAGTCTATGAACACTATGAACACTATGATACTGTGAGTACTATGAGTGAACTATGGGTTTGCTATGGAATACTATGACCACTATGACCACTATGGCGAAATCCGGGTTTTGCTGATGCCGTTGGCATTGGGCCCCCCTTTCCCCGAAGGATCGTCGTCAGAACGACGGCGTTTGGGGAGTTCACTGTGCCAAGTCTCGTAACGAGTATGTGCGGTTTTCCACACGCTAGAGGCAAACCGGGCTAGAATGTAGTCCCAGTTGAACAGCGGTTTGCTTGGTGTCCAGGACGACAGGTCGCGTAACCAGACATCTTTATCTCCATTGATTTCGTTCACCTCGTCTGAATTGAGAGCCGAGGACGCGATATCCCCCATCATCCCTTCGATATAGAGCGCGATAATCTTCTTCAGACCCCCCATCATTGTGTCGGCCACGGCATCGATATCTGCGGTCGATCGACGCGGATAGAGAGACTATAATATACGTTATTGACCGGATATCGAGTTGTACGAAGGGACTGACACCGCGTGCGTATGCAGTCTGTGGGTCGCCCGGCTGATCGACTTGGATATTGATCGGCATGTCATTGAGACGGACCCAAAGGGATATGTCAATCCCTGTGATACGAATCCAAGTGACGTCGTCCCGGATGACCTCGTACTAGTTACTTGAGGCTCTAAGAGGCCTGAAGTCTTCTTCGTGGAGAGGTGGACGATCGATGAAGCACTTTACGAGCGCTGAAGAAGGGGACTTTGAGGGTTTCGCATACTTGGTCTCTTCAATGTTGATCCGGATTACGGCGAGAGTCTGCGGGTGATGTTTGATATAGTTTGCAAGTTTCATTGTGGCGTCCGCATCGGTCTGAGAGAACGATGTCTCCAAGAAGACGAACTCGCGATGAGCCGTAAATTTACCCGATCCCTCCGACGAAAATATGCGTATGCAAACGTCCGGTTGGAATGAATTGGGGCCACACGTTACGGATGAATTCGGGGCTGGATCGACGAAAATGGTGTACGGCCCTTTCAAGAGCGGAGCGCGCTGTAGTTCGTGGGTCATCCCATTCATAAAAGGAACGACGAGGGCTTCATGGGTATCGTGGTTGACCATCACGGTGAATCGCCCTTGATCGCGAATGTAGGTTTCCCTACGATCAGTATAAAAGTCAATCTTCGGTCGGTTGAGCGTCGATCTAGCACCGATACCTGAGTCGGACGTCCAAACAGTGAAGCTGTTCTTGGATGTAGGTATGTTCGCAGGGGCTTATGTTATCGAACGTCTATTGGACTGGAATCAGCCGAAGAAGCCACGCTGAAGCGAATACGGCGCTTACCAGACTTCGCCCTGGCCGCACAAGATTCTGAACTGCAGCAAGTATCTCGTTACATCTTTCTATAGGTAATGGATTATTATATAGTATTTGAGCTTAATGACTAGTGTCATACCAACATCCAACTGGTCATCGCAGTCTTCAAATTCGTGGGATCGCAAGCTTGGAGAGGACTTCAGCGACAAGCTGGGATTCGAGGTTGTTTGAGCGTCGGCATTCTGGGCCACAGGTTGTTGCTGAATGTCGATTGTGGAATCGTCCGAATCTGAGTCATCGGACTGAATTAGTGGGACATTTCTCGAAGGTGCTTTGAGGATGACTGGGGGAGATCTATCTTCTCGTCGTTGTGCACCACAATTCGGATAGTATGTCCTATTGACTGCACCGTAGTTGTCACGATAGCGAAAATGACTGTCTTGAACTTCAAGACCGCCGGAGAGCGAGGGTGGCATGGATTCACTTGCAAAGATGTTGGAGGCGCACAAAGGGTCCCAGATTTGTGGAGGCTATATATGTGTTTCATGTGGGCACTGTCAGCCAGTGCCTATGACCATATTTAGCAATAATCAAATCGTGCTACGATTGTAGTGCATAATATAGCTCCTTCTCAAAAAAGCGGTTCAAGTAGAAATCTTGCGAATACCATGAGGATGTCTCTGCAGTGAGACGAGAGTTGGCCTTCCTACCGAATTTTGGAACCAGCGGGGCCAGTGCTCGAAGCTGGGAAAGCGGGATGACGTCTCCCATTGATGTACCATTGGCTCTGTTGACACGTTTGACGACATGCATTCCCACCACCTCGTCGATATTCCCGCCGGGAACCGGGACGATGTCAAGCCTAGACACATACGTGAGATACCTAGAGCACCACCAGGGACACGGCCGTCCCCCCTTCGGGGGGATTGGCCGAAAAATGAGTCTTATCTCGCAAATGATATGACCTGTTAGATCGGAAGATGAGTCATGCTCCGATCCAGTGGAAAAAAAAAAGAATCAAGCAACGAACCTTTCAGCCCACTCTGAGGCCATACCATATTGTGGTCGACATTAACAAACGCTGCGTCATAGCGTCCCTTGGGCCAACCAGCTTTGGCAGGGGAAGCGTTCAACGTTTGGGCAGGACGCACGGTGGTTGGGTCGTGGTAGGTCTTTTGCTGAAGGCGGACCTTGTACCAGACTTGTAACCGGTCGAACGGAAGTGACGCGTCAACGCGATAGGGTCTTTGACCTCCCACAGTAAGGGGTCGGTCACCGTGGGTACGGTAGAAATAGTGGACCAATGCGACGCGGAGATCGGGGAGGTTAAACTTGTCAGCGACATCAGAAATTTGCATGCTTCTGATAGCCGGCGCATATCCGAGATGAAAAGCGATTGGGCCGGAGATGAATGTACGAGGAGGAGAAACCTTGTGGGGCTTGGCGCTAGAGGCGAAGTAGTCTGTGACAGGACGAGGGGCCACGCGGGGGACATACTGTCCAAGTAATTCCCCGTCTCCTTGCTCGGCCGCATCTTCTTCGTGTTGCGATCCAACATCGTCCCAATCTGAATCGTTGTCGTTCATCATTTCTGCCTGGGAATCTCTGACCCGGTTCTCGTTTTCGCGAATGTGTAGCGCAAGTGAGAACGTGCGACATTTTTCGTGACGGTCGAGATAGCGGCAGATTTGGGATTCGAAGTCGTTGTTATTCGTGGCAGTAGCGGGATTCTTGACGAAATCGATGTGGGCTCGTTCGGTTGTATCTGCTGACCACTGGATGAGATTGCCAGTAAGGGGAACACTAGGGGCTACCGCGTGCATGAGCTCGAGTTTAGGGATCTCCCAGTGTTCAATAATGTTCCCCTTCTCCCCACAACGAGCCCCGGCCTCGGTAATACGCTGCTTGTAGGCGTGGAACTCTTGGAACAAGGAAGATAACTTGCGACATTGATCGTCGTCGAGGGTGTGAGACTGTGCGAGATATCGGAATTCCGCAAGTGCTCGGACTGCTCGAATGACACCATCTGGGGCAGCACCTGCGATCACGGCAACCAAGTAGCGCTGGATATCACGTGAAATCTTGCCTGTAACCTGATTGAGTTTAGTGACGCCAGTCGGGAAGTGTCGATGATTCGTAACGGGTTGGATGATAGAAAAACGGTAGTCAATTTCTGCAGCACCGACAGTATGAATGCATCAGTTCAGTTCGTGGTCGTAACCAAACCGAATGAAGGTGTGTAGCATTTCAGGGGTAAGGAAAAAAGCGGGGTTAGAGAGCGCCCAATCCCTCCAATACGGGAACGCAACACCATTGAGGCGGTATTTTCCACAAGCCTCGAAGTAGTTCACCAAATCGTTGGGTTCGACGTCAATGGATTCAAGGTGATGGAGGGTGACGGCTTTCGTGCGCGGTTTGTGACGGACTGGATCGCCAAACTGGGTGTAGTCCGCAAGAGTGACCGGTGAGGTCTTCCCCCGGACGCATGCGATTAAACAGGCTTCAGGCATATCAACAATGCAGCTAGCGAGGGGTGTGAAGCAATATCGACGGTAGCCGAGCGGGTCCGACAGCATAATGCCGATGCGAGCAGCGATCTTCAGTGGCTCCGCTACGATGTCGAGGCATTGATGATAGAGGCGATCTGAGAGAACAGACCTCATCCGCTTGTTGGTATGAATGAACTTAACGACGGGAAGGAACGCTATGGGAAGGAATGCATGACGCGATGCTTTATTGCGAACCTCGGAGTGGATGTTGGCGAGCGACATTAGAAGGGGGTGGGAGACTTTGCCGCCGGTCTGATTGGTCACGTTGGTTTTATCAGACGAAAGGATTATACCTAGCACGCTGGCTCCGTCGATGTTTATCTCTTTCTGCTCGGATAGATCAATGTTCGACCTAACGATCACCATGCTTGTACTTACTTGCATATTCCAAGCGATGTCACCGGACATCCATTCAGTATATATGCGGACTAGGCGTTCGGCAGTAGTGAAGACGCGGTAGGGGGTGAAATCGATAGAGTCTGCGATCAACGGATTGCTCAGGAGAAGTTGCAAACAATCCACGGTGTCTCGATAGAAAAGCCTCGGGATAGTCTTTGTTTCATGTGGGGCGGTGTTCACATGACGGCACTTCCACGGGGGAGTCTGGGGCAACATCTCGACGAATCCACGCAACTGCTTGGCAGTTGTAAAGGAGAGTTGAAGTTGTTTGACAAAACGTATTGAGCTTGTACCACTTGAACGGAAAGAAAACTTACTATAGGTAAAGACAGAAAACGATCAATGGCAGCCATGCTGAGGGCGGAGGTCACCAAGAATTCCGCTAGTTCCCATTCTGGACGGTCAGCGAATGGATAATAGAGGTTCTGATGGCGGCGAATGTGTGCAAAGCTGTCTTGATCGAAGGCGTCCATGAACTTGGAGCCTTGCTGGTCAACGACCTTTGCTGCGTGTGGATAGTAGTCGGTTACTTGTTCCTCTGGGTCTACCGGCCCGATACTGCTGTCTCGCAAGTCCCTTGGGGGTGACCGTGGGGCATGACGGTGGGGTCGTCGGAAGAAGCGGCGTTCCGTACGTTCGGTGCGCTGACCGTTCGGCTGACTCTGTAGTTGCTTGATCAAATCTACGGTATCTGCAAAAGCGACGGGTGATCGGTGGCATCTCGTTCGTGGTTGGTCAAGGTGTCTTTGGACTTGAAAATGGTCATTAAAGGGTTTGCCGCACTGGGGACAGTGTGCTTTTTCCCGGTACATTACAGGAGAGACTCGGAGAACACTGATCGTGCGAAAATAACGAGTACAAGCATCAAACACTGCAGTTTGTACCAAGTCGCACATAGTATGAAATCTTACAATCGCTCTCCATCTACTCTCCGTGAGTCTGAGTTGCTCGGATTCTCCAAGTTTACTTGCTTATATTTAGTCAGGTCACCGGTTGAGCCCTCGAAAAAACTCCGGATCCATGGCTTCAATTCCTCTCCCAGCGTCAATGCAAAACCTTCAGTCTCAGGCAGGAACAGGGTCCAGCAGACCAGGATCGACATATCTGACCACCCCAGATTGTTCGGACACTGAGTCGAATACAAGTGGCGACACAGACCTCCAGCGCGTGTGGAGCAGGAGCACCTTCAACGGCATCATCGAGCCTGGGTCCCAATTACAGGTCACGGTGTGCGGTGGCCGTTTCCCCCGAGGCCTCGGTGGTTCAAATGAAGATGATATGGCGACACTCTCCGGTAAGCTACTACCGATCTTTTCAGTTCATGTGGTGCCAGGCAACAAACAACTGCTAGAAATCCACTCACAGCAGGAGGCTACAGTCATATTGGCGGCTGCAAGTGCACGAAGGAAAGTCGCACGTGCCGAGCGTCACCTTGCATTGTGCCTGGAACAAGAGCATGGTGTTCTTTGTGAACTTTACCGGCTACAGGTGGAACAGTCAGACCAGGAGGTGCAAGCGGCGGAACATGGCATCGGTCACCTTCGAGATTCCATACGAGCGCAGGGCTTTCAGCTCCTTCCTCGTCCCTCACAATTCAGAGTAAGAACACCGACCTGTCGATCAACTCAGAAACGCAGATTGGATTGATTCTCTGTATGTGCATGGCGTCACACTTCTGAATGTAATCCTCACTATATCCATTAGAGCTTTATTTCTTTTTTGCATCGCGAGTTCTCTGAGTTAGCCGACTCGGACATATCGTAGCTTGTGTGGCCTAGAACACAACCCAGCTGTCGAGTACTTGTGCCATATGTACGTATGTGTAGAACTTAACTGGGAGCTTGAGATTCCCAGTATTGTGTGCACGTGTCTGATCACAAATCGTTCGTGCCTCCTTCCCTCGTTACACAGTGTTCGGGCAAACCTGGACTCAACTTCCACAAATCTCTTATTCTATCCCATCTGGTCCATCGTAATACCTGTCCATCTAGCAACTCGCCTTGGCTTGCGCCAATGGACATGCTGTCAAAACCGCTCCCCCACACAAGTCACCGCTCCCGACATCATTTCCCACAAAGAGACAACAAAGCTCCCTACTAGTCGGTGCGTCATTCCCTTTCTTGACTATCCCTCCCTGTTCTCGTGTCGTCCGTGATACCATTCATGCAGACCAAGCAAAATCTGACTGTCGACTTCAGGCAAACAACAATAATGTGACGCGCTATCCCGCCTGCGACCAAGTCGTCCAGTACCAGTGGACTGCCGTTGTCTGTAAGTCGTCTTGTCTTTGATCGCACCCGAATACCCACCCCTCCCAGGGAACAGTTCCCATCGCAATCAGTTTGGGTAAAGGCACTCCCCAGCGAATAGAGACTCTCCTGCTCTCTCCCATATACCATCGCTAACAACCGTCTCTCACTCCCGCCGTCCAAGTACGTCAGGTCAGGGCGCGCCAATAAAAGACTCCGATGTCAGCGTACCCCCCCTCAATTCCATCTACCTCTCGTCTCTTACCCTCCCTTTCAGGTTCGTCGATGTTCTTCGCCTGCACGGCAAGCATCCTTCTTGGACTCGGGATCCTTCATGTGCATGTGTTGGCTCGTCGAGCTCTGTCGTCATCACGGCCCTGACCCAGGTTCGCATCTCCATCTTGACCTCGACGCTCACTCTGACCACACGTCCTCAGACAACATCGCTCCCGCTTCTGCCGTCACTTTTGGTTGCAGTGACGACGCTTCTCCACCCTTATCATCTTCCCCTGCAGCCATACCGGTGGTCAAAACCGAAAGCGTAAAGTCATTCGGATCCGTACCTGCCACCCCATCTACCCGTGTCAATGGTAAACCTCCCGCTTCAGTTTCGACTCGGAGAGGGAAAAGTCATAGGAAAGGGAGAGATAGTGGAACCTGAGTCAGCGGGGATTTCGCGAGCAAGCCTCCAAGGCGGTTCGCCATCGCCAGTCATTCGGTGCGATTCCGCCGAATGCTCGTCGAGGCTCGGTTGGCCTCGGGATCGGCGCAGGTTTCGGCGCTAAACCGGGTGCTGCTCCAGGTCCTTTCCCTATGGGACAGTTCTCCACCCCGACAAGCAAGCTCACGAGCGAGGAACGCTATATGATGGCGGCCGGCAGGCGACAGGAACGACAACGACGACGTGTCGCGTGCACACGGGCCAGGCAACGAGGACGACGCGATGTGGGTGCGACAGGATGACGAGGACAACCGCGAGACAGGAGGATGGCGAGGGAAACGTCGATACGGCGCCAATGACGAGGACAGCACGACGAGGCCGACGTTGACGCCAACGACGGGGGCGGGGATAGGGTGGGAGGACGGCAAGGACGACGTCGATGTCGATGTGAGGCGGATGGGTCAACGACGAGGACGATGGTGAGGCGGAAGGACGAGGGCGCGATGGGAACAACGACGTCGATGTCGGTGCGACACGAATGCGCCAACGACGAGGACAACGACGAGACAAGAGGACGGCAAAGATGACGACAAGGATGACATTGATGCGACGTCATGACGAGGACGACGACATCGACGTCGATGCGACGCGAATGCGACGACAGCAACGAAGATGACGACGAGACGCCGGGAGGACTGCCAGGACGACATCGACGTCGATGCGATACGAATGACAACGACGAGGATGACGACGAGACGTCGGGAGGACTACGAGAGGGTGCCCCAGCGCTGACCCGTACCCGTACCCATACCCGTCGGAGGTTTTACCCACGGGTATCATCTCTGTCAACAACTCTGAGGACGATGCGCAGTCCCCTCACTCACCCCTCACCCTCTCGCGTCGACAACACAACGACTCGGACGACGCAACGCAACGTGCACGCCGTGTCACCCGTCCCCCCACTCACCTCACCCCCGTCACCCTTGCTCTCACTCTCCCGCGTCGACATACGACGTCGACAATCGGGCGACGACCCACATGCCACCGTGTCATCCGCCACCTACTGACCCTCGTTCCTCGTTCTCGCCTCTCCTTCACTATCCCGCGTCAAGCACACGATGACGTGTACGTCGTGCCACCTCGCTCTTTCCCCTCGCCCTTTTTTTCACCCTCTCGCGCCAAGATCACGACGACGCGTACGGCGTGCCACCTCGCCTCGTCCACCACTCGCCCTTGTCATCCTCGTCACTCAGCGTTTCGCGTCGACAACACGACGCCGACTCGGACACTTGGACGACGACGCAACGCGATGCGCATGTCGTGTCACCCGCCCTCTCTCGCCGTCTCTTTCACCCTCTCGCGTCGACAACACGACGCCGACTCGGACACTTGGACGACGACGCGACGCGATGCGCATGTCGTGTCGCCCGCCCTCTCTCGCCGTCTCTTTCACCCTCTCGCGTCAAGAACACGACGGTTCGTACGTTGTGCCACCTCGCATCGCCCGCCACTCGCCCTCACTCACCCTTTCGCGTTGACAACGCGACACCGACACGAGGGGGAGGACGACAAGGTCGATGCGACGCGAACGACGACGCGTGCCACCGGGGATGCGAAGGGAAGCAACTAGGATGATGACGTACTCGGGCATGACAACAACGGCGACGCGTGCCACTGGGGACACGAAGCGACGAGGATGAGGACGTACTCTGAGTCGGGCATCATACTTTCTGTATTTTACACACATATATGGAAAACTTCATGCCTTGTTGGACGTTATGTTGATTCCCATCCCGCCATTTGGGTTGTTTGGAATAAGAATCTGACTTGGAGTCTGAGTCTGTCTGTACCTCTGTACATTCTGTGCCACTGTAACTAGTCTGTGCCTCTGTAACTAGTCTGTACCTCTATCTGTCCATCTGTACCTAGTCTGTGCCTCTGTAACTAGTCTGTACCTCTGTCTGTCCATCTGTACCTAATCTGGGCCTCTGTAACTAGTCTGTACCTCTGTACCTAGTCTGTACCTCTGTAGGCTCTGTGTGAAATATAGTGTTTTGCTGATGTATCATCTTCACTGTCGTCGTCGTTGAGCGCTTTCTTGCTTGTCGAAGCTGTAGACCCAACACCGGGGTTGCAGTGCCTATAAACATAATTGAGTAGGTGTCGGACGCACTGATAGCACTTACCTGTTCCACCACTTGAGCGTATCTTGCACCCATGGATCATGTTCGTCTTCAAGCATTTCCACAATCCGCCAGTAAAGGTCTTGCAGATCCATCTCTCCGATGGTTTGGGTCCAGGTCGGAGCATGACTGAGTGTGATGTACGTCTACAAAGGCCGTCAGTGTCGAGCGCGCAGGAATAACTTGGTAGACATACGATGATGTGAACGTATGCGATGATATAGCGATCAACTTCATTTAGCCCCCATGCACGGTTCTTGGATGGCTTTGCTGCCCGATGTGTACTAGTGGAGTCTGCTGTAACTGACAACGGACCAAGAAACAGATGCTTGTAGAACTATGTAGATAGGCTCAGTTTGATCAGGTGGCTTGAGATAGATGAGTTCAACGTACCCGTACGACTGTGTGGTTGCGAAACAATCCGATCGTCTTGTCATCGGGGTCGTAGACGCCTTCCTCATAGAAGCCGGTTGGCCATCTTGAAGCTTTCATTGGGTAGACACCGGATTGTAACGCTTCCATACCACTGAAACAATCTTAGTGAAACACCATGAAAGTTTAAAAATAGTACCGATCAGGATCCTCATCGTACTCCTCTAGATCCCTTCGTGGGCAGAGAAACCGTCCCAGCTGCGGATGGTGAATCCCACGGGTCGACGATTTTTCATCGGTTTCCAGAATGGTTGGATGTAGCGCAGAGGAACTGTCGTGCATGTTCTCGGGCACGTACCCCAAGCCCCTGTGCTTGACTGATGCAAGGTCATTTGACCTCGCATCGCTCATCCCTTTAGTAATCTGTCGGCAGTTGTTGTATCATCAATAATCGTGCATATATGCACATATACACACCTTGTTGATCATTTTCGTGAACTGTGAGGTTGACATGGTGTCCAGTTCATCCCGTAAACCCGGAATCAACCTGAGAATACCATGGTAGAAGTGGAGATGCTGCTTGACGACCACAGGATCCCTAATAAAGATCCCATGAGTGTTAGATGATCAGAAAGAGAGATGAGGGGGGTACAGCTTATCATCCGTCTTGCATGCTGCGTCGTGCTTAATGCCTGTGGAAATGGCTTTTGCTGGGATTGCGAAGGGACCAAGAAGCGCTACCGCTTTTTTCCCAGCTTTGTGGTAGACCTCCATTGTAGTCTCCTCGTCATCTTCATCAGTCACCGTGACGGTAGCTCTAATTAATGAATTAGGCAGACGAAACGATCTGAGACGAAACGATCTGAGTGAAACTGCGGCAACCATACCCTTTTGACTTCTTCTGCCTTCCTGTACTCGTCAGGACATTCAGTAGCTCGTTGGCCTTCTTGACAGACAGACTGCCAGTGGAGTTGTGACTCGAAGCTGGGCCAGCAACCGATTCCGAGTCGGACGACATGATGGGGACGGACGGAAGACGATCGAAGCGAGTACACCGATTAGATAAAGCCTTCATCAACAATACCAAACAATGTGGTACGGTGACTGTAACCGTGACCACCATGATCCAGTGTCCACATTGTCAAACTGAGGTCCATCCGCGCGGTCTCTTGGTTCATATCAGTAGATGGTGCAAAGCCAATACCACAGCTGTTGCTGACGCACTCGACAAGCGCCGAGATCGAGTCCAAGAGGCAGCTGCCAGTGCAACGCACCATCCGAGTCAGATCCCCGATCTTGACGATCCTAACGATCCATACCCTCAAAGCCCTCACGGACATAGTGTAATACATCCCTTTTCATGAAATATATCATATTCAATGCATCCTACTCATCCCTAGCCTGATGGTACCATTCTAGAGTATCACACCGAGTCATTGGGGAGGTCGAAGTGACAACATCGCCTTCCCAAACGATACCACGATATCATGCCCGAACCAATGATACCCGTCAAACCTCCACTTGAGCCTGATGTTCAAGACGAGGACATGGACGACGATCATCATGGTCGAAGTCCTAGCCTGCCGCCCTCCGAGTCTCACCATGACGAGGACAGCTCCGAGTCAGTATGGGTCAAGACGGATCCTGACTCCTTCGATCTCTTTCGCCAATACCAACATACATTCCCCACCTACGATCCTGAAAATATGTCTTATTTTGGTCAACTTTGCGATGCTCCAACGTTCGATCGTGGCGATGACAATCCAGATGACCCGCAACCATGGTATAGTGGACTTCGCATGCTTCTTGGGGCCCCAAATCACAACTACTTCGCGCCGTTTCTCAATGCGACCACGTACCGGCTGATGAGTTGGTTTTACAACTCGTCGCCGAGCAAGTCCCTTGGTGACCTGGATCGTCTCGTCGATAATGTCATTTTGGCCAATGATTTCAATCGAGATCATTTGCAAGACTTTAGTGCCGCTCGTGAAGCGAAACGTATGGACCCAGAATCTAACCACTTCTCTACTGCCAATGGTTGGCATGAAGCCTCGCTCGAAATACCCGTTCCTTGTGAGAAAGTCAAATTTCCGTCTGAAGGTGACGCTCCAAAGTTTACAATCGAAGGTCTTCACTACCGGAAATTCACAGAAGTCATAAGATCTGCCTATGGAGAAGTATCTGCAAAGTCCTTTCATACCAAGCCGTTCAAGCTGTTCTGGCAACCGGACAAGAAGAGGCCACCTGAGCGCGTCATCTCGGAGCTATACACAGCCGATTCCATGCTCAACGAGGAAGCAAAGCTCAAAACTGCCGCCCCTGTACCTGGATGTAACCTGGAAACTGTGATTGCGGCCATCATGTTATGGTCGGACTCAACTCATCTCGCAAACTTCGGCAACGCTGCTTTATGGCCGGTGTACATGTTTATTGGGAACCTGTCTAAATATACCCGTGGAAAGCCATCCTCATTTTCCGCTCATCACCTGGCGTATATCCCGAAAGTAAGCTTAGCCTAGGTTTCCCTGATGATACCACTACTAATGAATCAAAGTTATCGGATACAATACAGGATTTCTACCTACGGACATTCCGCTGTAGTGCGACAGCGGCCACACTCACGCATCTGAAGCGGGAGATCATGCAATCAGTCTGGCGGTTCTTGCTTGATGCGGATTTTGTAGCAGCATTCAGGAATGGAATGATCATCAAGTTTCCCGATGGCGTACTCCGGCGTGTCGTTCTTCGGATCTTCACATATGCCGCAGATTATCCTGAGAAGTACAATTCTACTCTTTCTGTTCTTATTCATACTTACTCTCGTTTCCTCGACAGGATTCTGCTAGCATGTATGAAATTTCTTGGGCGATGTCCATGTCCCCGCTGCCTTGTTGGAAAAGAGGACATTGATCAGTTGGGTAACAAACACGATCGGTGGCTGCGAACTCATAGACAGAGAGCCGATGACCCTCAAAGACGGAATTGGATTGAACGAGTTTGCGAAATGATCTTCGTGCAGGGACGAAGCGTTATTAGCCAGGCCGTGGAGGGGTTACTTGGTACAAAGTCCCTGGTTCCTACTCGCGTACGGATGATATTTTTAGCTGTTCAAACACTAACATGCATTTTTAGAACGCATTTTCGGAGCGGCTTTCCCGCTTTGGCTTTGATTTCCACACTATGCTCGTGCCAGATTTCTTGCACGAGTTTGAAATTGGTGTATGGAAAGCGCTCCTTACTCATTTGCTCCGAATCCTCTATGCGTATGGCCATGAAACAATACAGTTGCTCAATAAACGGTAAGCTAGTTGAAATTGCCGCGGCATCGCAAGTGATTGACAACGGGTTGTAGCTATCGTGATATACCCACGTTCGGATGCAACACGATTCGCAAATTTGGCGACAATGTATCTGGGTTAACAAAGCTTGCAGCGCGCGACTTTGAGGATCTGCTTCAGGTGTTATTATCCATTTATTTTGAGGTTTGTTTACTGATTGCGAACGAGCTAGTGTTCAATTCCAGTATTCGAGTGCCTCCTTCTAGAGCCATTCGATACAATAATCCTTGATTTGCTTTTTGAGCTAGCAACATGGCATGCATTTGGCAAGTTGCGCCTTCATACCGAGACCACTCTGAACGATTTCGATAACTGCACTACACGGCTGGGAAAAGCTTTTCGTAGGTTTCGCAGGGAGGTTTGTACCAAATTCCATACATTTGAGCTACCACGAGAGTCGGCAGCTCGCTCTCGTCGCCAGAGTGCACGAGCAAAAAAAGGAAAGCAAAGGAAGAAGGATGACGAATCTGAAGGCACCGCATCAAAGCAGCGCACCTTCAATATGTCAACGTACAAGCTTCACGCACTCGGCGACTACGTCAGATCTATCTGGCTCTTCGGAACTACGGACAATTACTCAACACAGGTGGTGAGCGATTTTTTGCACTTTGAACACGTTTGAGGCTGGTCAAACATCAGTTCGAACGTGTTTGACTCAGGCATGACAGTTACTAATGGGTTGGATCATCATCAGGGTGAACTAGAACACCGACGCGTCAAGCGGTTCTATGCACGCACGAACAAGATCAAATTCGCACATGGTATCACGAGACAACAGTACAGGGAACGGTTGCTCCACAGATTACAAGAAGTCGAGGCGCACCCGCACAATCAGCCCGACAGGTTAGAAAGAGAGGATACCCCATTTTTACACTTTGTGGATCAAGAACCACTCCCGCGATGTTCTCCCGACGACCATTACCAAGTATCGACATCGCAGCGACATTACTTGGAAATCTCGGCATGGTGTGGGCGGAATCGAGATGATCCCGCACTGGAGGTTCGATGTTTCTAACCAAATCTCTCTCTCTCCTCTAACTACGTTGCAGAATTTTGTCCCGAAGCTGAAAACCCACTTATTGTCACGTTTGTTAGGTGGCGAGTACGACGGGGATGAAGCATCATTCACCCCACATCAGCGGAACATGGTTAGTTTCGTGCAGAACCGAATATATCGCCACAAGGTGCTTCGGATCAACTACACAACATACGATCTACGCCGTGCTCAAGATGCCCTTAATCCCCGCACGCATGCCGACATCATGGTTCTCGCACACGATGATGAAAGTGAACACCCCCACCCTTACTGGTATGCCCGTATCATTGGAATCTTTCACCTCAATGTCCGCTACGAAGGACGAATCAGACGAATGAACGTTCTCTGGGTCCGATGGTTCGCACGCAGCATGGACACAAAATCTATCTGGGCGGTGAAACGTCTTCCGCGCGTCGGATTCTATGAGAGCAGCGATCCATCTGCATTCGGGTTTCTGGATCCGGAGTTGATCATTCGAGGCGTTCATCTCATTCCAGCGTTCGTATATGGACAGTCCTCTGCACTCCTGTCGGAGAATTCAATTGCCCGTCAACCGTCAGACAATGGTAAGGATTGGGAGTGGTTCTATGTCAACATGTAAGTACAGAAGATACCCGGTTGAACCACCGCCTAAAAATCATATACAGCTTTGCTGATAGAGATATGTTCATGCGCTTTCGTGGCGGCGCTGTCGGCCACAAGGCAACGCGAGAGGAAACCCGATGTCTCCTTGATGACCGCGATAAGCTTGACTTGGTCCCGTTTGAGCTGGAGAGCGAGCAGAATTGGAATGATGACTTGGAGTGGGATGTAGAGATGCGTACCGAGGGGCCAGACGATGGCGAGACAGAAGGGAACGACAGTGCTGAAGAAGCGCCCAATGAAGACGAAGACGGCAGTGATGAGGGTGACGATGACGACTTGGAAAGCGACAGGGACGACAATGATGACGACAGCGACTCCACTCCACTGGTGGACAATGAACTTCTGGACGAGATGGACGAGTTCGGCTACACTGGGTTGGATCAGGTCAACGACGACGATGATGAGCCATGGGAGGATGATCACCTAGGTGAAGATGGGTTGGGTGCAGAGGATGGTGAGAACATGGAGTGGGAGATGGAAGACGAAGATCTCGCCCACGCGTACCTGTAATATCGAACACAGCCTGTACTCTAAGAGTCCCTTACAAGGTCTTGCAAGGTCTTGCGTGGCCTTGGTTGACGCTTGCAAGGTCGTGGGAACCTTGCAAGGTCATTCCAGACCGTGACCTTTTTGGTGATGAAAACTCCACCGGGAAGCAGCATGACTCTGGCATGACGCAAAAACGCAAAACATGCGAGGTACCGGTGACATCTGAGTCTGTGGCAGAACCCGGGCCCCATCCCTACAACGCAACTGCCTTGAGGTGAACACTCGGGCCAGAGTTACTCGGTCAAGTGGGTGCTATCCAACGATCCCTAGTTGAGTCAGTTGTTCACTCGCTCTGCTACTATACACACTCCGTAGGTGTATAGGTCATTTCATCGAGTCCGAGTCTTCGACTCGTCGGCACTCGAACTTCAACCTACCACCAATCCTACCGCACTCAGGCTGCACTCAATCTCTTCGTCTCATTTCTATCTCCATCGCCATGGGTGCTTGCTGGTCTCGTGTACCTGCAAATCAGTCACGCGAACCCACAAATGTGCCAGTGGATAGCATCGATCCCACGATAAAGTCCCTCGTTTGTGATGCCTGCTGGAATGGCATCTTCTCCAACGACGCCTGGCAGGCCGTCCTGGCCGCGAAAGAAATTCCAGGTCAAACGGGGTCTCCCAAGGGATTTTCTTACAAGACCACTTGGGCCGCCATTCAGGCCGCCACTGACCACGATGGGTGCAACTGGTGCCGTCTTTTTTCTCGGCTAGATCCCGCAACCGAAGGCGACCCGCAAGTCGAGATACGGGCGGCTTGTGAACTGGACTCGGAGTGTACCCCTGCTGGGGAGAAGATGCTGTCGATTGAGGCACGTGGTCACAGTGGCTCATTGGGGGGGCCACACTATTACATGTACACCAGTGCAGGTGGGTAAATGCCATAACCATCAACACGCCGGCCTCTGATTCGTGGTTTCAAATGATCAGATGACAAGGCCGCCAAATTCGTCAAAGCACGAAATCGCATTACAGACGTTTCGACACCGGAAAGCTACAAATTGGCGCTGGAATGCGTAGACAACTGTATCCACAACCATCACGAAACATGCCCACCGCCACAGCCAACTCGCCTCCCCGACCGAGTCGTCGACTGCTCGGATGCGAGAAAACCCAAGATCGTGTTGACCGGTGGTGACATGCATGGTCACTTTCTCGTTCTCAGTTACGTCTGGGGAGGTCCTCAGCCGTTGACATTGAAGGAAAACATTGACGAATACGTCACGCATGGACTGGACATTTCGAAATTCTCTCAAACCATTCAAGATGCCGTTCTAATCACCCACAGCATTGGTCAGCGCTACTTGTGGATCGACGCGCTTTGCATCATCCAGGACTCATCGGAAGATAGAAACAGGCAGCTGGGACGCATGCGAGAGATCTACCGCACCGCATATCTTGCTATCAATGTTGCCTGCGCACAAAGCAGTCGGGAAGGATTTTTGCACCGGCAGAGACCGCAGAAAGTGCCCAATGCGCAGATCCCTTATCACTGTCCAGACGGATCGGTTGGCTCTGTATGGATTGCGAAGTGGATGGACACCGACGTTACCGATGCCTCCCACTCATACTGGGACGAATTAGAACCAATCAACTACCGCGGCTGGTGTTTACAGGAGAAGCTTCTCCCGTCTCGAAGCCTAATTTTCGCGTCCGACACACTCAAGTACTACTGCCAGACGGAGACTGTCAACATTGGGCATGCGCTATGCGAGCGCAGTACTGGGATGCGGTTGCCCAACGCCATCTACCTGCCACCGTCGTCGGGAGATGCGATACCTTCCGAAGCGGACCGCGTCGCCTATCGACAGGCATGGCTCTCGGTGATATTCACGTATACGCTGCGCGGGATCTCCGTCCCGTCGGACAAGCTCGTGGCGCTTGCCGGCGTCGCCGAGCAGTTCCGTCTCGTGTACAAGGATGAATACCTCGCTGGGCTGTAGCGCAAGACGCTGTTGTTGGATCTGCTTTGGAAGCGGGAGACCGCTGGGGGAAAACCACGTGCTCGACCAGCGGCGTATCGCGCCCCGTCGTGGTCTTGGGCATCAATCAACGGACTCGTCACGATCAACTACGGGGAGTCGAACTTGGCCACCGACGCGCACCTCCGGAAAGTCGAGGTCCTCGAATGCCGGGTGAAACTGGCGAGCGAACAATTACCGTTTGGTGAAGTGACGGAAGGGGTGTTGAGGTTGAAGGGCATGATGGTGCGGGTGGCGCTGGAGAGAGCGCGCGTGCTGCTGGTGAGCCAAAGTCAGGAATCAATGCACATTGGGTCCGTGTCCTTTGATGCCGACGAGGAGCGGCCTGGAGATGTGTATGTGGTTCCGTTGGCATGGGACGCCACGGGCTCGTTCTCGGGTTGGTATCGTGGTGGTTAAAGCAGGCGAGGATCCATCTAGGTATAGACGGATTGGTAGGTTTGACTGCACTACTGATCGTGGAGCGAAGAAAAATAACTGGCAGGCGGGCGTGAGTGAGCAGGAGATCGTGCTCGTATGATATCATCATCTGTTTCTCCGAAAATTACTCCATGTATAGCTTATATATGCAATGCAAAAAGAATCTGAGTACATGCTAACGCGGGCAAACGTGAGCGAGATGGTCGCTTGACTAGTTGCTCGCTGATGTTGGGTCCGATGTGAGTGAGTTGTCACCACGTCAGCTCAGGGATACTTGAAAAGGGGCCTGACAGAACGGGAGTTGGTCTGCTCTTAGTAGGAGAGACGCACCGAACCTGGGCCCTGACCGCAGACTTGGTGGGTCGTTTAGGCGAGATGAAGTCCGAGTCTGATGAGACCCTGGGCGTAGGCTCAAGGGAAGACAAACCTGTGGTCTCTCGATACATTTCGCGACCGCTCGCTCAAGTGGTTCGCCAGACGTACTACTTTACTTCCTTTATCTGTTAAGAGGAGCACTCACAGGCTGACGACGACCCTCGGTTATTATCGAAGTTGGCGAGTTGGTAACATTCACGTTCCCTGATGCCTGGGGACGAAATCAAACGCAAGTCGACGCGACTCTAGAGGGTCGATCTTGCTTCGGAGTTGGATTCGGAACCCTTTTAATCCTCCTAAACCATGTTCGTGATCACTTTTTAGGTGAAGATGACGTGACAGATTGTTTCCTGTATGGCTGTCCCTGGAGGTGATATGACGGGCAGGGTATCTAACGGTTGTGATGTGGGGCCAAGCGGTGACTACGTATCCCCGCTAGGATGAGCAGAATATACTATTGTCCAGTGGTGAGATAACTGGATTGCGGGCGGCCCTTTCGTCCGAGTTGCGGTCCTCAATGGCAGGGCCAATCTGGAAGAGGGTCTGAGCGTCAAGAAATGAGATGGAACG
>JBBPOD010000450.1:0-18873 GCA_038091255.1 Tylopilus intermedius | reverse complement strand
GCTGTCTCCCGCTCAGATCGTGCACCTTGCGAAACACGGCGACGTGGCTCTTCGTCGGCTTGCTGCTCTTCGAGACGACCATCATGGTCGACGCAACGACGTAATGAGTGTCCTCCTCTGGGACACACACACCGTCAAACCACCCATAGACGTGCCACCCAGATGCCCGCTTGCCACGCCCACCATCCAAATCCAACCCACCAGCATCCGGACTAAGACTCGCAGGCGACGCGGGTCGCTCTACAGGAGACGATGGGACACTCTCCTCAGGATCAAACGGATGTGCGACCAAGGTGGGCGTCGCCCACTTTGGCGATGGACTTGGCGTAGGTAGTTGCACGTTAGGCTGCGCCTCGACCGTCTCCACCGTATCAGCAAGCGTGCACGCGCTGTCGGGTCCGGCAGAAGAGATGGTCGGGTTGCTGACTCGGACTTTGAGCGGCATACACAGCGTCCAGTCTTCACCCTGCACCTCCTCCAACTTGAGTTCCACTTTGGACTGAGGCGTCAAGGATGGCGATGGAACGATCTTGTTCCCGGGCGTGTCTGTGCAAAATGGAAGCGATAGGGTCCAGTCTGCAGATGCTCCTGGTTCCAAGCTGGACAACACGGGGGCAGAATGCCGCCGTTCACGAGGAACCAGCAGCTCCGAGCTTTGCATGGAGGTGATCACAGGACGAAGGTCAGAGCAAGAAGTGGGATGGCCAAGAGTGGCCGCGCTGGACTTGCGCCTAGGCTTGCGGGCCGTGCACGCGTCCATATTCACGTCCGCATGGATCTGGACCCGTTTCGTTCCTAGCGATGCATTCGATTTGGATCTTGACCCAAGTAATAGGATGCTCTTCGTACGGCGAACTTGAACGTTGTCCGCGGCTTCGATGACGCCGATGCTTGTCGGGCGTTTCAATTCATTGGGCCGATTAATCTCCACTCTCGACGACGAGATAGGGAGTGATGATTTGCCGGTGGACTTTGTTGGCGATGCTGGTGGGCTGGGAAGGACCGCACGGACGTTGTTGACCCAACTCAGTCGCGAGGGTAAACGCAGACCGCCTGGGGGCGAAGGAGGCAGTGCGGCGGCAGGGTTGGTGGGCGCTCCGGCCATCGTTGGACGCGGTGGCGACGATATAACTGAATTTGGACTCTTATTCATTTTGCTCAGGAGTGGGGGAAGAGGGGGAACTGGGGGCACGGGTGATGGTACAGCAGGTAGTGGACCCGTGGGAGGCGGTCGAGGCAATGGCGGCGGAGTCTGCGACCGCGACAACGCTCGCTTACGCTGCCGCGGTGAGAAACCCACAGGAAGTCCTAATTCCTGATTCGAAAGTGATGAAATAACTAATGACGTCGTTGAAGTGCGTGCATAGGGCGAGGTAGCAGGAGGCCCACGGGACAAAGAGGTTCCAGAATCCGGTTGAGTCATCGTTGGAAAGACAGGGGATGAAGGGAGCACCACAGGAGATGCCGGAGGCGATGTAGAATACACGGAGTCCGGAGACTCAGTTTCAGAAGGAGCATAGGGTTCAACGCCAACCGCGGGACGCAGTGCGTGCATGTCCGTTCTCCGAAGCGGCACAACGATTGACAGATGCTGCGGGCGCCCCCTCTCCGTCACCAACGACCTGTCAACGGGTAACGTTGCCCGTGTATCGAATGTTGAAGCTCTGGGCGTGGGGTCTTCATCAAGACTGGCAGGTTCGCCAACGGTCACCGAATGCGAGGCCTCAGTACTTTCAGAGGA
Source organism: Tylopilus intermedius (assembly GCA_038091255.1). Classification (NCBI taxonomy): domain Eukaryota; kingdom Fungi; phylum Basidiomycota; class Agaricomycetes; order Boletales; family Boletaceae; genus Tylopilus; species Tylopilus intermedius. The sequence continues at coordinate 17,132 of JBBPOD010000450.1, read as the reverse complement.
TACCCGAACCGAGCTTGATCGACTTGATATGCTGCTGGCAGCTTCGGCGGTACCACTCGCAAGGACGGGAGCAGCAGACCTATTACCAAATATTGCATCCATTTGGACCGAGGTAGCGTGACAACCTGAGGTAGACTGCTGTTCGCTTCCGTGTGGCGGGACGACTATGACCGAGGACGAGACCGCGACTCTGGATACGCGACTTGGTTCGTCGGGTTCCCGCGAAGTAACCTGGAAGAGCCTCTCATCGTCAGGGAGCAGAGAACCAAAGCTCGACGTGGAGACCGCTGCGAGTGATGAAATAGAATACGAAGGCACGTCAGGGTCGTTGGCTTCCTGCCAATAATGAGTAAGAAAAAGAGGAAGACACGGGTTAGTGGGCGGTACGAACAGTGGCAATGTCCTCATCCTTGCATGGGCGGTTCTTTCTTGGAGAGCGGGAGAAGGGCCAACTCGTCAATTTACGGGGGGTTTCTGGAAGTTCGTCGAAAGAACCCTGGAGGGATCCCTGTTGCTGTGCCGGCGTGGGTGTGGGACGAGAAAAGATGCGATGGAAAGATGACAGTCTGACATGGGTTTTTTGGGGAGAATGGGGTAAAAGAGTGGTGCCATCAAGGAGTGACTGTGGGGAGGGGGTCGCATTGGCGAGGTCGAGGGACTCGCTGACCAGATGGCTAAACTCTTTCAAAGTGAGCTTGCGCGTTCTGGTCATGGAGGGCGATGGAGGAAGGTGGGAAAGAGACGGGGGATTCCAGCCAAGTCCAGGCAGGTCAAGACCAGGGTCGACTGTTTGAAATCCCAACTGGACGCGCCACACGATTTGTAGATCATGACGTTCATACAGCGAGCTAGCACTGATTGTACTTTTTGATTCACATCTGAATCTGTCTCGAAAACCTCGCTCACATCAATAGCTTTACTAAAAACCGCTTGAACGCACCTGGCAGCCGAGCAAAACTACGGTCGAACGCAGTGGGGCAACCTGCTCGACGTCGAGTAAGCGCCAAGTTCTAAAAAAAATATCCGTCGGCTGCGCGTCGCTTCCCATTGACAGCACACGCGATTCATTCCCGCCGAGATCTTTCTCGCTTATCAATATGGTCACCGAAGCTGCGGGTCTCTCCCAAGCTAGTATCCATCGTATCAACGATACAGTACAACGGGCTGGTACTGGCTACAATAAACAATCAAACCGAAACCGATAGGCCTGATCTCACGGCTATTCATATGCTACACAATCGTGAACCTATGATCCGAGTTAGTGCACATTCTTCAAGGAACACAAAAGAGGTACGCACGCTTCACTTTTCCAATCTTTGCCACTGACTGCCTTTGCCTCGCTCTCCGACACGCGGCTGACCCACCCAGAGGGATGGCCAGTATCAATCACAGATGAACGCTTACTCGACACGAGTTTAAACTGCGACTTGCTCTCAGACGACCGAACAGTGTGCTCTTCCTTGTGACGTTTGAATAACTCGAGGAAAATCACATGAGCCCAAAAATTTGCTGAAGTCGGCGACACTCACCTCTTGCAATACTTGGGTCCGATTGGTCTCATCGCTCGATTTTGCCTCCTTCATACGATCTCTAACTGACACCAACTGTCCATCGACATACTCCATTCCAGTCCTTATGGCCCCGGCAATCGCCCTCTTGATCTGCCGCTTGACTAAGCCAGTCGCAAGAGGCTTTAATGTCTTGTAAAGCAAGTCGTGCTTCGAGTCACGTATACTGAACTTCAGCGATCCGACTTTGACGTGTACGTCCTTCACTTTGAAAACAGAGCTTCGGTCTTTGCCTGCTGAGACAAGATGAACAACAGCAGTGAGGCCGGGTCCTCCGATAACTACATCTGCCATTCCCGAATCCATCACCCTGGGGAACCCTGTCTTCTTACGGAAGAAGAAGGCTACGTCCCGCATGTCTGCGTGAATCTGAGCAAATGTGAACGTGAATTCGTGGTGGTGTTCGTCCGAAATACTGCTGTACGGGCTGAACTTCAGGTAGTTATGGGCGACCAAAGCGACGATGTTGGGGAAAAGGTTGCGGCCCTGGAGGGTAAGATTCTCAAGAACGAGGTCCAACGCATCGTCCGAATACTCGATACGCGGTATCGGAACGTACCCAACCTATCTTTCTCGTGAGAGAAGGTACGCTTTGAAGTTGTGGTCCTTACCTTGTCCACGATGGTCGGTACAATTACTCTACGAATGTCCGACCACAATGCTGACTTAAACTTGAGGCTTCCATCGCCATCAAAGAGCAAGTCTCCTGTCAGCCGCGCCCAATCCTCCCCAAACCGCTTGTTGAGAGCATCGTTACTCATCGCAGAGAACCAATCGCCTATAGAATTGAATACGTCGTCGAAGTGCGCTCGATACTTCTGGTCCCAGAATTTCCTGCCTGACTCGCGAATATCTCTGCCCTCACGACTGCAGTCGTCTCCTAAGACGTAACCTGCTTCCAACAATAACTAAAGCACGTCATCGAAGAACAAGGGCACCCTATATTCTGACATACCTTGCGAACGAAAGCATTCAAGCGATTGAACCATGCCCGAAACTCTTCATCCTGGCGCGCGTCATCATTTAGGGCACTGATCGAATCAAAGATGAGATGCATGCTCTTGTGATCAGCAAATCGTTCAAGAAGCACTCGAAGGCCTAAAACTGCTTGTCGTAGAGCGGGGTCCTAAGAGCATGTCAGCAGACAAATTCCACGCGAAAAAAGACTCGAACATTGATAATGTTTCCCGCAGTCTCCCTGCCTTTCTCGGTTGCGCCTTGACCGAATTCCGCATACTCCTCGGCAACCGACAAGAGCCATTTGATCGCGTCCTGGTAATCGTCATGCTGTTGACATTCCACGATGACCTTCTTGCCGCGATAAATGAACTGATCTCGTCGTTCCGCAGGGAAATACTCGTCCGTCAGAAAGTGTTTTCCTTCCTGAATGTGTTCTGCAGCACGTGTTCTCTGGTCTTGAGGTAAGCGTTCCGTGAATATATCCTAGGGTAGCGTGAGACAACCAGAACAGGGAAGCAAAGCGACACGTGGAACCAACCTTAACACCCTCCGTTACATCCTTGAAACGTTCCTTCAAATCGCGTTTCTTTGCTTCCGGAACGCGCTCCGTCGACGGACCTGGCGCGACACCACTGTGGACCAAAAATTGAAACCCGATAATGAGAGGCGGCGGTCAATTTGAACTTACTGTTGCGTCTCAGTTAGCTCTTTCGCCGACTGGGTAGTCTGTTGCATCTGCTCCGAGGCCTGTTTACCTACCTCGGTAGTAAGTTCTTTAGCTGACTGGACTCTTTTCCGTCCTTCGTCGAAGTCTTCACTTCCGGTAGCTTCTTCACCCAGGCCCGTCTTGACCACGGGTTCATTGGCGTGGGGATGCTGTTCGACATGAACGTCTGTGTGTGGGGTGTCCATGTCAGGAATAGGCGTTTCTCCGGTACCGGTCTTTCTCCCCCTCTCAGTGACAAACTCGTCTTCGGGGGCAGATTTATCTACATGAGAAATTGCCTCTTCGCCAGGCCTAATAGCTTCTGCAGCCTTCGTCGCAGCTTTCGCGAGAAGGTCACGTCCAATGACAGAAAAGTCGGACAGAAGCTTCCGAACTTCGGAGTTGGTGAGTATGAGCGACAGCAGGGTACGAAGATGTCGCACAGCTTTGTAGTAAAGTTGGTAAGATACGTGCTTCAGTAAATAGTGCGTGAGTGCATACCCAAGCGACTGTCTTCTGTCAACTTGCTGCGATCACCTTCGGAAGCTTCACCAGATGTTGCCGCTTTGGCGGTATCCGCGTGCACATCTATGTCACGGGTGTGCCAAACGAAGTTTTGAAAGAGCTCATCCTTGTTCTTCTCCTTAACTATGAGACGCGCAGTTTCGAATATATCGCGGAAATCTCGGATGAGCGTCTTCCCGTCGCGCGACAATTGGTCGACGTCAACAGGTTGAGCATCCCGGAGATACGACAACGCCTTGTCAATTTGAGCGTTATCAGGCATGCGACCTTGCCTGAAAGCCTGAATGACTCCATATAATTTGATCTTAGTTCCCTCTTAGCAGTGCCTCGCATGTAGTTCGTTGAAAATACTTGCCTTCCTCTCGACATCGGCTGCCTGTGCTCCCTTGTCTGTTGGCGAAGTGACAGAGCCCGCCTGGGGGTGTTCTGAGATATCCTGCGGTGCGCGAGGCAGAGACATTTATACGGGAAAAGAGAAAGTACTCGAGGAGTGCGGGCACGATTTCTTATAAACCCCCTATTGGAGAAACGACGTCATCGGGCGAAACACTTGCCTTTTTAGGACTATGTTTATCACTGTCAGACTCCACCTAAGAATCAAGTTCTTTGAATGTTTCCTGACGTATTATATCCACTATAATTTCAATTTTAACTGAGTGATTCATCATGCTGACTCGGAGGAACGCCATTTAATTTTCGCCAGGTGCGCCTCAAAACGACGTTTGAACATCTCAGATTGCTACTATTGCTTGTGGGGCTTTGAGGACACGAGGTGATACCGGTGGTGAGTGACAGTTTCGACCATCGAGGTACTGCGTTGAACGCACACGTGCGCCCAGTATGGCCTTGATGGCATGACGATCAACGGCGGTGGACCATGAAAAACCCGCGATCAATGTATGATCATGATTCGTGATGTGATGATGGACCGCTGCATCTGGCAGCAGCCAACTCAGTAGGTAACGGATCCAAAACAGACCATAGTGCTATGCAGTACATGACCTGGCCCGACCCCCTGCGCCAACCATGATGGATGCCGAAGAGAGTACAAAGATTGTTAATATCTACCAGTGATCAAACTTCTCGCCCGCCATCAGCGCTCAGCGCCCTCTGATTCTGGATCAATTACCGTTCTGGCAACCCCGGACCCCCATCACTACATATTAGCCTAGAATTGCCAGAAAACTTGTCTTTGATGACGACCGTGACGAGAATGGCACCGCGGGTACTTGAAGTGTGTCGCTTCTCTGTGTACACAAGAAGGCAATATCAACTCTGTGGGGCTCAGGAGGCGGCAGGGACTGGGAACCGCTTCCACGTTAGGGATCTGGGCACCAGATACCGGAAGAGTCGACTCAGGGGCGAGGAAAATTAAGGGCCGGAGTGCAACTACCGACGAGATACCAAACCTGACACGTTGGCAATAATCGTGAGGACCACAGTTTCATAGGCACAGGAGACTTGCGTGTGGGGAAATCGTGGTCGGGTACCGGTTTTCCTTTACATAAGTGATCTACCGATGAGGGTCTACTGGCAGGGTAGAGAAAGACGACGGCGACAGAGTAATACAATGACGCAATGCCGTCGGTGGGTGAGTCCACATGGCAACTATGCAAAGCTGGGATATCTGCTAACCAACCGATCATGATTCGGACTGTCTTCGCGCTAGGTCCGATTGCAAACCTTGGGAAAAGATTGTGCACTGGCTATCGCACCTCCATCCTGCACAAGCTGGGATTCCTGTGTTTTTCAAACACTGGCTGCAACTATGGTGAGATAGAGGGCTGGCTGGCAATGATCGCTTCTCCCGCTCTTCGACAAAACCAAGATGCGAGATTCGGCGTGTTCTCATGATGTCAGTCGTGTGAGGAGTCGTTAAGAAGGTCCAACATGAGAAATAGTGACAAGCCCTGAAACGAATCATGATTCTCTGAGTCTGTCGTCAGCGTTGTTGGGATCCTGTAGCGACGGCTATGTTGACTCGACGCAGCGAATGGAAGCCACAGCTCGATGACCATACTTACGTAACTTCGTCGCACTGCACGCTTGCCTCGTTGTCCCTAAACAGACAAGCTGTCAACCGAAAATACCCAGAGATCCGACCTTGGCTGTGCTAAGAGGATGTCCGGGGTCCGACATCGTGTCTGAAAACGTGCGTCTAGTAAGCTTTGGATTGGATCGCAAGAAATATTATAGTTCGACATTGTACTGGGTGCTGTGTGCGGAACACCTAGGGTTGGCTAACGTACCTGAATGCTGATGACTTTCCTTTTCCAAACATACTTGCATATAATACTGACGCGGCCTGGATCAAGCGTGTCCCCATCTCAGCGCTTCCCCCCGCCCCGCGTTCTTTCGCTCTCCTGGCCTGCTAGATTGCACCAGCGATGTTCAGCGATCCCGTTAGCTTCAACGGTGGCACTCGTGTCGAGGTACTCATACAAGCTCTCGCTCTCCGCCATTGTATTTAACACTCAACGCAGGTCATCGCGGTCCTCGCAAACTGCGGAAGGGACACCGACAGAGCCAGGCGGGCTCTCGTGACATGGATTCGACACAAACAGGACAAAGGTCGCACCACCGAGCACATATTGATCAAACTACGAGAAATCGAATCAAAGGTTCGTCCCTAACTCTCGCTTCGAACCAATACTTGAAACCCCCCAAGTTCATCAGGGATACTACCCTGCACAGTGCTTTTCGCGATGCCAGAGCCGAAACATTTTTACCGAGGGCCCCCGACCTTCCACTCCCTACTAATATCAGGAGAAGATCAGCTGCACAGATCACAGAACTTGCACCTTCAATCATCACACCTGTCAGTACAGGGCGTGCATCTATTTCTTCTTCATTACCAGAGTTACTCCCGAATGCTGCCCAGCAATCCAGTCCGTCAATTGCTCCTGTGCGGCTCTCGCGCGCCCCATCGCAAGCATCTGAATTCTTGCCTGGGAGTTCTAACACAAGCCAACGATTGTCACTCCCTCAAGGTGTTCCCCGTGTCACACAATCACGTTCACCGCGAATCCTGATTCCTCCCCGGCCAACACAACCTGCCCCGAATTCACCTGTCACGTCTTCTCCAGAAGAGTCAGAGCTCCATCTCAGATATCGTTCCATGTCTCATTCGGTGGGGCCCTCCTTTCAATCCACTGGTCTCATAACGCCGGTTTCTGCCAGCCCTCCTGAACTTGCAGCCTCTGGCAACCAAAATTTTGAATCCCGTAGATGTTCGTCCTATCGTATTGTTCCCCCCCCTCCTTCCGTACGAGGACCCCTTCCCCGTTCCCAATCGCAACGAAGCTTCCCTCACTCTCCACCAACCTCTTCCTCGGACGAATCCGATATTTATCCGAGAAGACACCGTCCCATGTCTCAGCCAGTACCACCCACATCGTCAGCTCTCCGCCGAGTCACGCCGCCAATGTGCTGTCCTCCGGATGTACCCTTGCCACCCATTCCATCTGATGATCAAGGTGTAGACTCGGATAGCGGCCACTGCCACAAAAGCTTACTCGTTGAGCAGCCCCCCACACCTCTACAATCTGCTTTCTATGTGTCTTCATCTACTCCTGTGCGCCCTCTTCCGATTCAACCCATCCCCAGTCCTGTACCAGACTCGGACGAGTCTGAACCGACTGACACAATCGGCGAAGACTCATTACGACAACACTGGTGGGAATCAAACGGTGACCTTCCTGCGGATATTGTTGTCCGGCAAGACAGCCCGGTGTACGTGTTCCACGACGACCACGCTAGCCCAACTCGCATCGGCCCTCCCCCTCCTTATATTGATCAACTGGGTACTTATTCCGCTGTCGACGCGCCAATGATTGGCGAGTCGCTCGATAGAGTTGTGGAGGAGTGCGGTGGTTCCCACGAAGTTCGAGTTGTGGTCTCCAGGTGCATTGACTTCGAACGTGGATACGAGCCTCCCTACTGGCAATCCCGTCTCCAGGCTTGTGGGCTAGGTTTAGAAGCGGCAAGATATTTGGTGGACGAGATGTGCAAACAAGTAGATTGGGGTTCATCATTCCGGAGATCAACTTGATGTCAACGATCATGCGTTTGCGACGGTCCTTTTGTCTTTTTCTTCGGGATATCCACTGTTCATACAGATGTAGCATTATCTCTTTGCACGCACTTGGCCTATTTCAACTATTGGCAACCCATTAGTACAGCCATTGTCCTTGGATTTGTGTTCTGTCCATGCTATTCTTTGGTTACCGTCTGGTACATATTTCCACTCCTCATGTGCTTCATACCGTACTTACCACTACGCTCATCGTTGCCCACATTGTACACCTATCGTCTCAAAAATCCAAGTTTCGTACTAGTTTCCCACTTATTCCCATGGTCTCACCCCGGCATCCGGGACACACAAATACACCGGGCGCCTTTCCCCACTGAGGTGATGTCTGATCTCGCACGTTGCTACACTGGCACCACATAAAGGTAAGCTGGCATCACAATCCCTTCAAGTTGTCAAACGCCATTCACACAGTGCAAGTGTTACAAAGTTCAATCTGTCCTATTATGTCCTCTTGAGTTTTCTATTCACCAACGGTTTGTTCCCACACAAGAGCCCAAGACCTGACTAGGGAAGTAGGGGAGGGAAAAAGCACGGGAAAAACCATTGTTGCCCTTGAATACGGCACACTGTGTGCCATCCCCCGTGGTCCCTGCGGACCCGAAGTGAATCTGGCAAGTCTTCTACCTCCACCCTTCTTCCCATGCCTGTCAGCATGACTGTATTGCTTTATCAGGGTTTTTCGTGGATGTTAGCGTAAATCCGAGCACAAAGTCTATCTGGTCCCGCATTTTTCGACCCTAGGTCCCCAATGCTAACGCTTCCAGTGCCCTGGAAACTGACAGTCTGCCAATGGCCCATCTTCGACCTTGACGATACTGTGGCGCCCTGGTGAGCGTGTAGTCGCGCGTACGGCTTGTACGGTGTCACCGGTGGTCTCGGTTTACGGACCTGCTAACAAGCACTCAGTCCACAAAATGTGCATAATTGTATGCGTCAGTTGAACACTCACTATCTCACCCACACACCAGAATTTCTTGCCCTGCAACCGACTATTTCCAACAGTGGTGACTCATCCGACGCAGGGACCTACAAGGTGGTTGTTCCCAAAATGAGATGATGATGCGGTCGGATGGATCCAGCCATGCTCTATCTCCCCATTTCACCATTTGCACATCACATAATTACGTCCTCGCTCCCCCTCGTGATGCGACTTCGTCCCATCTGAATAAGCCCGAATTCTTAGACACGCGTCGGCGCAACAGCGCCGCGAACCACTGGTTAACTCTCCCTTGGGCTAGGCTTTTCGGCCGGTGTGAGCCAAGATCGATTTTGCGGCCAGCCCTACACCACATCGACGTTTGGTGCGCATCTGTGGCGCTTGTCTCCCGTGAAGGTCAGTAACTCGATGGGATACCCGGAGCGCGTCTTCCGACAGGTCGCGTCCCGCCATTTATAACATTTATGACAGTACCATTCTTGGCATCTTCCGTCATCACCTGTCGATTCACCTCATGCCAGTGTTTGCTTCGATCGTGCCTTGTGGAACCACCCAACGGCCAGCGAGTATGATCTCAGCTGTACGTACAAGGTCGACGTAATAGAAGCCGTTCCTCCAGGGAGATGTCGAGCGTTCAGGGTAAGAAGCGCTGACAAACCGCGCAACTGGGACTTCGGTGAAATGAGGGGACGCTCTCACCGGGCGATTTTGAAGCATCTAGATCACCACCACCTACTCCACCATTGACCAACGCGATACGTTGTCCAGTCCGCGGGATGCGTGTAAATGGTTACTCGAATTTGGTCTGATGAGGTTATCAGACGGTGGATATAGCAGTTGATCTGCCCTCCTCGCGGCCTTTGGGAGGTGATGTCCCACAGAAGGGTATCGAGGACACGATTGGTGGAGAGAGAGCACGTGCGATGCAAAATTGGCCCTCTGTGAGAGCGAAAACATATGCCTCGCAAAGATAGCCCCATTACTAGTGGGCGAAGCAAGGCTAGTTTCATTACACGTAATTCGGCGCCAAGGATTCGAGACTAACTACCATTAATTTGTACTTATCCGTGTTCCAGTGCTGTATTAATGCGTGACGGATCATCTAAATGTAGGCGGTACCAACACACACAACCGTGACCTTGGGGGATGCTCGGGCACCGGGGAATATCCGAACCTAAACTTAGAACCACCTTTCTTAATCTTCACAGTCATCCAATTTGCGTTTCTTTCTTCTAGGGTGCCCGGGGTCATTCGACGGTAGAAGGAATTGGTTTGTGTGCACAGTCTGGGGCGCCAACGGACCGTCGCTGCGAGTACCGGTGCTGTTAGCAGCTTCACGCGTTGCTGTGCTGAACGTGCCCCTCAGCGCATAAACCGAACGTGGAGGCGCCATCGGCGGTTTGACTGCATCAGAAGCCGCTGCGTTGCCTGTGTCCACCGGACGCTCCGTCGGCAATGATTCAGTGTTGTCAGTGGCAACTTCCGGTGTCTCTTCATTCGGAGGTAGCGACGTACTCCCACGTTCTTGTGCGCGACCAGGACCACAACCGTTGCGAGGACCTCGAGGTCGGGCACCTCGGGAACGCAAGCCCACACGTCTCCTATTCAAGGTCTCTGACGCATCCCCCAGTGGATTTATCTGCGAAGACGGATTATTTATCTTAATGGAGTTCGATTCGGGATCGTTCGTCGCGATGACCGTTGAAGCTGACAAACGCAGTGGTGGGATTTTAAACGTGAAGCGAGAGGGTGAGTTGACGGCGAGGCTTGATCCTGAGAAACCGGAGATTTTCGGTGAAGAAGCACTGGGCTCCGACTCGGATGTATCGTTTGATTGCGAGGGTGTAGTTCCGACCGTCGACGATGGGCTCGGGAGAATTGGGGGTAATTTGAGATTTGACGATCGCACAGGACGATGTTTCGTTTGCTCGGTGGTTGTTTTCGGCGGAAGAGGCGACGCTGCGTCGGGTTCTGCCTGCAAATCCGCGAATGCTTCTATACTCTGACAAGAGGATGGTGCAGGTTTCTTTTTCTGACCCGTGGGCGTGACAGAGTTATTCGCAGTCACTTCGTCGGTAACCTGGGAGTTATCTTTCTCTTTGCCTCGTCTCCCTTTCACATTTTGACGCGTTTCCTCGGCAGCCACTTGTGCACGCTCCGTAGGCTTCACTTGACGGCCAAAGCTCGTTGTCACTGGCTCTGAGATGGGTCGCATCTCTACAGCGGGGATCGGTAAGGCTTCGCAAGGTGTCAGCCCAACATGCAAACAAGAAAGCTTTTTCGCCCACGTTCTCTGATCCGTGAACTCGTTTCAACATAAAAAGGCAGGTCCTGGCTCATCTTGAAATCTATTCAAATTATAAGTGAGTCCGACCTCCCAAGATGGCAACCCCAAGACTGACCAAACCCGAACGCGAAATCCTCAATACCAAGGCTCCTTCTACCACAAACACGCATATTCTCAAGAGCAAGCTCAACCAGCCGGTCAATTAGCTGCACTTGACCTTCGTAGAAATTATTGATTACTATCGTCAACAACTAGGGTGAGAAGTTCATCTCAGAAAGCCCTGATCCACAGCGAAGGATGAACGTACTGCGGAGACGTCACTGTCCACGACTGGTGAATCATGTCGGGATCGAAAATATTCTTTCGCCCAGAGGTCAATATCCACAAAGTTTTCTATGAGCTGAGGACCAAGGCGCCGAGGACGAGCAGCACAGTCCTTTTTATCTCGATTGGCGAGTAGCTGGATTGCACCCAGAATGAACTGAGGCGGTTCATCAATCTAGGATATGTCAAATGAGGTGCATGAAACATCCACGGAATACGCACTGAAACCTCCAGCCTGCACCCGAGGGGCAGCGACGTCTGGCGGTCCGCATAATCTTGCAGGATCGGCTTGTTATGTACCACCCAGTCTTCAACGGACTACGAGGATACGGGTCAAAACCAATTCCAACCGTCGAGGACACGACACAACTCACATTGTAAAGGCCATCAAAGTGGAATCGAGGGCTCGAAGATCTGACCGAGCCACCGAGATCCACGCCACCCGTGCATGCTTTCCATTTTCCTTTCTGACCCGCAGGGTATCGTGAGGCCACATCTCCCAAATCACCCGAAATTTCAGCTAATTCGGGAGACCAACCTTCATCCAGTAAATATTGAGAGGGAGAAACGTGGCTGATTCCTTGCAACAAAGCAGGAACGATGGTAGACGGGATCTTTTGTGTAGACTTGTTGACGTCGACTTCGTGCCACGGAAACTCGTCTTGGAGTGTGACGGAAGACGCGTTATCGAATACGCCACTCTCATAAACCGCGCCTAGCAGCGTCGTGTCAGAGCTTTCGGACGGCTGATGGGATGCAAAGCGGGTGGCAGGCCATGTCCTGGACATAGTTCTGTCCGGTGTAGACCTCGATTCTAGGACGGTATCGTGCTTGTCGGCACTCGGCGATGATGGATTCAAGATGGATTTGTGGTGATCCGTGTCCTTTGCATCCTTCGCCAACGGGCCGCTTTTGGGTAGAGACGACATGGTGTGGAGTCAAGATGAGCGTTTGAGGGCCGAACTCATGTCAGTCAAGGAATGATATACGTCAAGAAGTGGCTCCACCACTCGAAAGCACAAAGCTGCTGTGCATCGTGATCGGTTGAGCGTTGCTTTGTTTCCGCGAATTCCATTTTAGCTCCGAACACATTTCGGTGGCGGCAAGTAACGGGTAGCATCTTCGTCCGCTACACTCGCTTGGTGGCGATGATCCGTGGCCAAAGTGGTTGTTGGTTGGAAACCAAGTGAGGACATGAGTGTTCGCAGTATTACTTTGTAGTAGTTTCCCACGGACTGGCACTGAACCACTGAAACTGAAACTCATCACAAGTAGTCCTGTTTCTCAAAAATACATGGAGCTCCGAGTCGTACAGTGTCCATCGTCACTGTCTAGAAGCTGTGCAGAAGCATTACCTTCCTCTCTATCCGTACCGTACTTCCTGACTTCCTCTGTGGCGGCGTTCTGATCCTGCTTGAAAGCATCCACCTCTCTACTATCCAGATACTTGACGACGTTAACCACCTGTCGCTTCTTCAAGCCGAATCCGACCCCTTCGTAAGAGTATTCCTTGTCGTTGGCTTGATCCTTGTGATACTTGACCCGGATGGAATCCGAGTCGACGGTGTCTGGATCGAGTGCTAAGGAGACCAAAGCGTTGATGGTCATCTTGATACGAGCCCATCATGGTCTGAACGCCCAAGACTTGACCCAGCGTTAGTCCAAATCCCCATGACGGTTTGGCGTACGGGCAGGTACTTCAAGTTACTCGTTCTTGGACTGTATGAGGTCGCGGTCGTTTCTGATGACCTGGTACCCTTCGTTTTTGCTCTCTTTGAAGAGCTATGGCAGGGTGAACCATTGACCTGCCATCTTGTATCGATTGTTTGCGTTATCTGTCTTTTAGTTGTCGTTCGAGTTGGTCTCGCTTCAAATCTTTCGATCCACCCCCATCCATGAGGTTATCGACGACTGCCTAATTCGGACCAGCCGATCACCATCAGAGTATCGAGCCGCAAAGTTCTCAGTTGTGTCTTAGTACTGGTTGCATTTTCTAGCAGTCCAAGATTATGCCCAGAGCTCTTGTTCTCGATCGTCACAGTTCGAGGTTCAGGTTAGCTAAGAACAAACAGGGCTCGGACCGAGGTTGTGAAGGCAAGCCAGGGATTCAGACACGCCCATGCGGTCCATGCCAAGCTAGCATAGATTTGATGGAATACTTGCTTAGTAGTAGTCTCTTGGAGTGATGTCGCTGTGCAGCCATAATTTTTACGTGACATAGTTGGCTAGTGCACAGCCTCGATGAGTACTTCCACACATCTCTGCATTAGTGAACCGAACTCGGCGACCTAATACGCAGCAAGCTCTTGCGTCCAGCTTATATGAAAATGGGTACATTCAGACCTAGCATCGGTCCTTTGCACTTGTCACCTTCCAACGAGCATCCCATACTTGAAGGCGGTTCAACTTGACAACCGTGCACTGTGCGCCGCCGAATGACCATCAGTGATGGTTTCTTTGCGGCGCCCGTTTCAGGATCAAGTTGATACGGTACAGCTCTATTACCACCGCCTTTTAAGTGCAAGCTGCTGCGTTTCATCTTCAGACTGGAACTCCTTTCGCCCGGTCTCTCAGTCTTCTCTCCCTCAAGAATTCTCTCGGGTGCTGGCCACCTTGTTCATTCAACGTACTCCATGTTCGAGACTCGCTTTTCATTTTCCTTTTCCTTTTCCCGCCTGTTCCGCCTTGGCAAAAGTCGCGCAGCAAACACAAACGAGATTGCAGGAGCACCTTACTCAGGGCCACAAGCTGGCTCACGTCGACCCATCTCATCGCACCTCGAACCAATCAACGTTAGCCCTACGCCCCCTCGGCGTTCCCTCTACTTCTCCCCTCTCCAGAATCCCGTCTCCCAGCCATCTCTCCCCACGTCACCTGCTATAACCCCTCCCATAGGCACGCCGCCACCCATAATCATCATCGGCCAAGAACCATTTGAACCAACAGACCCACTCCCACCCGCACCCGCACCCCCGGGTGATATCGGCCCACAAATCCCGATAAGCGGCGTATCCCTCCTACCGTCTCCGCCAGCCCCCAAGCAACGCCGTGTCTCCTTCCAACTACCCATCCCAGACCCCGAGGAGGATGACGGCCCCTTGACCCCGCTCTCCTCCTGCTCCACGCTCGTCTCCGAGTCCGGCGAACCGGAGGGAGAATTCGTGCCCGTAGTATCACGGGATTACTCTCCCACGTTCGACGCGCGTCATTCGGGTGCCGGCGGGTTTGCTGCGCGCGCGCGCGGTGGCGCTGAATCGGCCGCCCAATTCTTAACTGTGCCCGGGGCGGTGCGTTCGGAAACGGCAAAGGCTCGGCATAAATCACTTTTCGCACCCCACCCTGTGCGTGTGGACATGAGTCGGTTTTCCCTGCCCATCTCGCCTGCGGCGCGGATTGGTCGGCCAGAGAGCAAACGAGCGTCATTGATGCCTATTCCTGCAGCGTCCGGTTCAAGCATGACAAAGAAGGAAAAAAGAACGAGTAGATGGAGTAGGGAGATGAATAAGCCAGAAACGCAGGAAGTGCTGAGAGCATTGTCAGGGTTTTAGCTCACCGAGTATGACCAGGGTGGGCGGGTGCGCAGGTCCTTTCGAGCTAATTCGAGAACTTGAACATTTCACTCTCCCATTGACCCACACATTGCATTTCTCATCAGTCGTCGGTCTTGGCTTTCTCTTGCACCTGAAGTTCATTAAATATGTTACCTTCCTTTGTATTGAATGCTATGGTTGATGTATCAACGTTCACTGTATGTCTGTACAAATGAATTAAGGAGACACCGTGGAATGGATGGTAGAGTCATGAGGCGTCAAGAGTGCAGCAGGGGGTAGCGACAACTGGCGTTCAATATTCTCTCCGAAATGCCGGCAGATCCAGGGTCTAAAACACGGATCAGAGTATCATGCAAGAGAAAGACCACCGTACGCGGGACAGCCAATGACAATGGCAATGACGGCAAGTATGGTGTCTCCCTTGCCAAATCCAAGCGTAGAGTACATCGCAGGCGAGAACAAAGGAATCCCGCATCCCGCTATTGAGCGGAGAAAAGACATCGAGGTAGAGAAGGGAGGGACGGAACACCTCTGAATTGCACACCAGACGCAGCGTATTATAATAGAGGGTAAGGGCATCGACGAAATATATTTGAACACATTGGAAATGGGTCTGAGCATTTACCAAGCGAACAGAAATTGAAAAAAGTACGTAGCCTGAATTCGGGCTTCCCATTTTTATTTCTCACTCGATGTACGTACACCTTAACCAACGTTCTCGCGTTAACTTGCGAGGCTGCAGTCAGGCCGGGTCACCCCGACGGCGATATAATGCAAACCAGCTTGCGCTGAATCACGTTTGAAGGCGTCTCCGAGTGTGACTTTGTGGAGGACGGATTCAGTTGCTAAGGGATGCCTGGCGAATCGTTTGTGTAACATACAGACGTGCATTGGTTCTTCGGGACCATATGAAGAGCTGTCAATGGTAGGTCCCAATGAGCGAGCGACCGGAGTTCCAATCCCTGGGGCACAGAAAGACTCGAAGCAAAAACACATGGCCAACGTGGGGATCGAACCCAAGACCTTCGCGTACCTCGGCCCCGAGATTGTTCCTTCGGTCCTACACAAGGAACAGTCTCAAGACTAAGTATTAGCACGACGCTCTAACCAACTGAGCTAGTCGGCCATCGCAAAACAACGCTTCTGGGTGGGTGTCCAGGGGGCAGTCACGACTTCCTGATATAGTGGAAACGTTAACCGAGTTTGCACTGACAAGCATCACCGAGCCTCCTCTGTCGCGTCATTAGGGATTTGGAAGTTTGGTTCGTCCAAGCCTCCGACCCAGCATAGGTGATATCATCCAGTTTGCCTCCGCTCGAGGGACGAGAGCCAGAATTGATTGAAATTTTGAAATCGACATGCAAAAGACACTTTTCCGCTCATAGTATCCGATTCCCACAACCGGTCACGAATATGCGCCCTAAGCTTCTCATCGTGATATGTCATGACTAGGAAGCAAATTGGACGTGTAACCGTGAAACGTCACGAGGCCGGGCACTTGGCAATTTGGGTGGTCGTACATAGTCTCAACTCGCGCCACGGAGTCTCAGGGTGATTGGTCAAAGCTGTCTCGATGGAGAAAACGAGAAACGATGCATAAAGGGTTATACGAACAAGAATTCGGATCGTAACGTATATAACTGCACGTGAAATCGTCAACGTACACTCTGCCTTGTGACACTCACGCAAGCTTCGCAAATCCGACCCGTGATTGGCCGACATCGAATTGGGTGTAAACGTTTTGCAGGAATACGTCACCGACAATCCAGAACGCTGGTTAGAGGAGAAAACGTTAGTGTTGAGCATAGACATGGCAAGAAGCAATGAGGAGGAAAACTTACAGACACCAGCGCCCAAGTCCTGGCCAACAAGACCACTGACACAGTCAGATGCACCATTTGAAACTGGTCCAAGGTTGAGGGCTGAAGCGGAAATCTCGAACGACTTGCCACCGAAAGCAAGGCTCATGCTCGGGAAAGAATTACATGGGACTATAGAGTGTCAACGGAGCTACTCTACCCACGCAGATATCGGCTTACAGGTATAAAAACCTTGGCCGAGATTGCTCGGTGCTGGCTGGCCACCGAGACTGCTGTACAGTTGTGAAACTTGCGTGGGATCACCAACGACGAGGGTGGTACCAGTATCGATGATGGAATCAATATTGCTCAGAAGTGTCTG